>OX465281.1:132779394-133014736 GCA_949987705.1 Thereva unica
TGTCCATGTCCTTTTGTGTATATTCTTATGGTTAAACCAGGTGCTAGCTATTGACAAGCTTCTTGCGATAGCAAATTCGGCCATTCTGTTCCCGTTATCGTTTGAATCCTCGTGCAACGAGAACTTACCGGCGTAAGGATAATAATATGGTTCCTTACCTATTTTAGCATTAAAGTCCCCTAATACGACTTTCATGTC
This sequence comes from Thereva unica, assembly GCA_949987705.1. Lineage (NCBI taxonomy): Eukaryota > Metazoa > Arthropoda > Insecta > Diptera > Therevidae > Thereva > Thereva unica. The sequence goes on from OX465281.1 coordinate 132,779,593, forward strand.
GTAAGAAGGGATTTGGTCATAGGTCACCCTAAGAGTTTCATAGAAGTCATCTTTTTCTTGTTCTGGTTTTTCTTCTGTAGGCGCGTGCACGGTGATGAATGTTATATTATGAAATCTGGATTTGATTCTTAAGGTTGCGATCCGATCGTTAAGCGGGTTGAAGTCTATTACGTTGTTGATTAGAGGTTTAAGTACACAGAAACCCACCCCAAAGTTTCTTCTGGAGTCATTATTACCACTGTAGAATATCGTAGCGTCTTTTCGTTCTAGGACTCCTCTACCAGTCCACCTTAGTTCTTGTAGTCCTGCGATGAGTATTCTATATCGTCTTAGCTCATCTATCATTTCTGCCATTGCTCCGGGTCTATATAATGTTCTTACATTCCATGTTGCAAACTTAATATCGTTTTTCCTAAAATCATTAGTCCTGGGACGTTGCTGAGGTCTTTGCCGTAAATCCTGACTGTTCCGAGGCTGATTTCTCGATTCCATAACAAGAGTTGTTTTCTGAGGAGAGGTTGTCAACCTTTCGCCCAACCCCCGACCTGGAGGGACGGATCCGTGAATTATACCCCAACGGATAGGGTGTCCCATGGTCTACTTATAAGCTCCAATTCGAAGCAGCAGCAGCAGGCAATTTCTGGACTGAGGAGGAGAAAGCAACGGCCTTAACATTGTCACTAAGGGGCACGGCAGCAGAAATATTGCAGTCAATACCAGCAGAACATCGCAACAGCTACGGGTTCTTAGTTCAAGCGCTAGAAATGCGTTACGGTGATCAGCACATGCAAGAGGTTGTAACGGTCGGAATTATCATTTATTTGGGTTGGGAAATTTATTTTGGGAATCACCTTGTAAAGGGAAATTTTGGAAAAAATCACTTTGCGGAATCAGGAAAATTTTAAAAAAGGATAGGCGAGGGAAAAAATAATAATAGAAAGGAGTTCTGTTTTTGAAGGAAAAAAAAGTAGTTGGAATTTAGACGGCTGGAGTCTTGTACATTCTGAGGGATTAAAAATATAAAAAAAATCAGTTTTTTTTGAATCCATACTACTGGCTGGAAGACCAATACATTCATTATCCAGTCCATTTGAGGAAAAAACCACATTTTCGCTTCAAATCAGCAATAATCAGGACTAGTTCGGTGCTGTGAAGCCTAGGCGGTAATCCAAGCAAGATTAGGCACACCATTAGGAAGGGAGTTTGGAGAGGTACCGAAGCGGATACCAGCAATATAAAAAAAAAAAAAAACTTGGTTCGTTTGGCCCTTAGTTGAGGGAGCAGGATATGCAGGTTTTGGTGTTATTTTGACGAAATTTTTAGCTAAGAAAGGTGCGGTTTGGCGTTAATCTGGACCAACTGGTTATTTATTTAAGGGGCAAGTCCCGGTGGTTTTAATACTCTTCGTTTATCTGTTACCAAAAGGGCAGAAAAAACGGGAAAACCGTGGAGAGAACTGGCGGAAGACATTGGAGAGAAGGTGTATGACGATACAGGCTTAAAATCAGAAGACCAACAGACCGAAAATTTATCTAAAATTGCTTGAATTTGGTTTAGATAGTGCAAAGTTGCCGGGAAACTAGAGGATAGGTATCGAGCTGCAGACATTAGTATATGAAGAGCTTCTGGTAATTAAGCCATAACCATAGTGCATCCACACCAGCTGGATCCGAGAAAAAAATACACACGAAAAACAAAAAAAAATTACACTAAATAAAATTACCAAAAATTTTCTTTTTATTGCTTTAATTTAAAAACACAAAGAAAAATTTATTCATAATATATTAATTTTAATAGTAGTTAGTATTACCTTTGTAATATTCTTGATAATTATTGGTGAATTTGTGTTGCTCCTTGTCGGATATACTTATGTTGTTCTTGATTGGTTCCGAGAAAAGTGTTTTCTTCTAAGTGATTTCTTTGGATTGTAATCTCGTTTGTACAAAGCGAGGAGTATTGGCCAATGCTGCGCGCTTTATGGTTATCTTTCATACTCATGTGCACGTAATTCGTAGGTTTTTTTGAATTGTATTCGTTCACGGTTAATATTTGACACGGGCAACTCATCAGATTGTGATTGGTAATGCTCCCATGTAAAGTTTGGGTTGATAGTATATTAAAGGATTGTACATATTTATTAAAATGACCATGCGTTAAATTTGTTTCTTGTGGAATGGTTGAGGGAGGGGGTCATTCCTTTTCAGGGTGATGCGGCTCAGGCGATGACAGGAGGACGATAGACGGAAGTCAAAGTTGCACAGGCACAGGTAAGTGGTGAACCAACCGCGGTAAGCCCCGGCCACACACCCCACGACCCCTCCGGCGAGCTAGATAACTCCGTGTGGCCGGCGTAGGAGTTCCGGATTTTCTGTTCATTTCTTATGTATGGTATTGGCTCCTTGGTCATGCTCTTCCGGGCTTGTGGCTAAGGGGGTAATACCTCGCATAAGTGGCGCCCACTATTTTATCGCGCCATTATGCTGGTACATAAATGGCGCCCAACGGAGCTTTTAAAGCCCGTTGACTGTCCTATACGGACCTTGAAGTTTAAATTTTTTTTGGTTTAGTACCACTTGTGCCTTCACGGACAACGTTTGATTTTTTTTTGTTTATGGTTCACCAGTTTTACCCAGCGCTCGCTGTGGGCTAAGGTAGTACCGCGAGGCCTTAGTCCTTGTCTGTTTTTCGAATTTTTTTTCAGCGATTGTCCAAATTCTATGTGAATTTTTCTTTGTTTTCGCTTTTAGGCCTGTCCGTTCACTTACGCGGTAACTTCTTCGTTTTGGGAGTAGCTTCGAGCCATGCTGACCTGCACGGCTTGCTAACAAGCGGTGGTCGCTTGGCTATGCGTGCAGGTGTAGTAGGGGTTCATCCCTGTCCTGCTTCTAGGGTCGGCGACTCTGGTATCAGGCGTGATACCGCCTGCCACTGCGTCGGTCCGTGAACAGGATCTTCTTTTAATTTTCCTGGTGGAAGGTGAAGTTGGTACAAGGGCTTAACCGTCTTTGGTAACAGGCGTGTTAACGCCTGCCACTGCGCCCCTTGTTCCTTCGGAAGGTCCATCCAGCTTTTTAAATTCTATTTTTTTGTTTTGTCCTGAATCGTTTTTTTTCGTCTGTTCCTCCCAACTGATTGATTTTCCGAAAGGTAGCTCAGTTGTGGTTGAACAGCGGATCCCCCAAATTTTTTTATTTTTGAAGAAGTTTCCTTTCCTTTCGTGGCGATGCGATTTTGAGTTTCGTTTCCGTCCTTCTTTCGGGTGTAGACCTGAAGCTGGGTCGGAGACCTTGATGACACTTGGTGATGACTATGCTTCATAGTTTTCACCAACTGCCATCGAGGCCATTGACATGCGGAAGCCCTGAGGGGTTGCTCGTCTGCCTCAACCATTCCACACTTAGATTGAATTAAAGCATATAATTACTCATATACACTAACCTATATATACACCCATACACTTTTATTGTTCTGTTGCTACACACTAAGCGGCGTTAATTTTGTTTTCTAGGTACACTCACCTAATATCAATAATTATTTGATTTGTTAATAGGCACTTGTTGTTACACTAATTGCTGTTGATTTTGGTTTCCTTGTGTGATACGTACTCATTCTTATCAGCACTTATTTTAATCTATTTTCGCACAACATTTTTTTTCTCTTCGAGCTTTCTTTGCGGGTTAGGTATAAGAACGTATATCGCTGGTTGCTACTATCTTAGCTATTCATGGGCATAAACTGTTCGGGAGTAGCTCCGCGAGTTTGTCTTCCGGTTTAACCTGGTTGTAGTCAATACTTGTTATAGACTGCTTATCCATTTCGACACACTTCATTTTGGTCCGAGTTCTAGTATAGTTTTCTTCTTTGGAGGGTTTTTTTTCATTCCTAAACTAGAGTGATCATTAGAGAATTGAAATTAAGGCATGGAACTTAGAAGTGGAAAGACGGCAGGTACCACTTCTGGTGGGAGTAATCTTCGCAATGGAACCGAAGCCGGCCAAGGTGATACACCCACCGTCCCCGACCCTACTGCTTCGCTAGAGGAGCGAGTTTTACAGTTGAGTCAACTAGTAACCTCGCTTCTAGCTCAGCAGTGACCAGTTGAAATGCCAGAGACCCCTCGCGCCTCCAGTAACCAGGCTTTGTTACCAGCCGGGCATCCGCAGGCAGACGGCGGAATAGTTTCGTCAGTGGCGACTCAACACCGCAAGTCTCCGGTTACTTCCTGGAACCTAAAGTTCTCCGGCGAGGACAAAATGTTGTCGGCGGAGGAGTTTCTGTTCCGGGTGGAGCTGAAGGCTCGCGATGATGGAGTTAGGCAATCAGAGGTCTGCCGTAATCTCTAGTCGTTGTTGACTGGCCGAGCCGCCGATTGGTACTGGTCTCAATTTCGGCGACAATTTTTAGATCCTGATTGGGAAACTGTGACAGTACAGTTCCTTAGGTATTTTCGTAGTCGGGAATCAGACGAAGAATTGATATTACAAATGATGGATACCAAGCAACATAATCAATCCTTTGACGATTTCACTGCTCAGCTGCTGTCGCTGCACAACAGAATGGCTCAGCCAATGTCTGAAAGCGGTTTATTAGGAATTGTAGTCCGAAATTTGAATTTCACGTTAGGATCAGCTGTAATAGGGCATCGTTTCACCAGCATGCAACAACTGCGCGAGACTTGTATCCGAGTTGAACGCTGGCAGAAACAGAAGCGGTTAGAGCGTAGGCCTGATCGACAGATACACGAGGTTGAACACTCGCCGCCGGTATATTATGCTGATCAAATACTCCCAGACATGTCTTCACCAGGAGTAGAAGCGATAACCTCTTCGCGTCAGTTCCAGACGAATCCACGATCGCTCCGATGTTGGAATTGCCAGCAGCCGGGCCATCCATTCATGGACTGCCCGTCTGAGTCTCGGGGCTTGTTCTGCTTCAAGTGTGGCAAGCCAGGAGTTGTGACTCCAGTGTGCCCTACCTGTCAGGGAAACCGGAGCGGGGGTGCGAGATCGAACGGGAGTCCGCGCCCGAGCTAAGCTCGCCCGTTATCCCTCCTTATAATACCTATACCCCTGATATGACTACCATCAGCGACTTTACGTCCACTGATGCTCTTCCTGTTTTTCCCTCTGAGGAGGTTAAACTTTCGTTCCTTTCCCGTTGGAAGAGATATATCTCCACTCGTGCCCGCATCTTTTCGGAGCCACCTTTCGTGGACTCCCTCACTTCCAAGCGCACCCCTCCCCAAATTAGAGTACGAGCTAAGGAGAAGCGACAATGTTTGCAGAAAATTGTTTCTGCCTTCATCTCTGATTCGTCAGATCCTCGGCTGTTTACGAAGGTCCTGTTAGCTAATGAGGAAGTGGTTGGTTTGTTGGACAGTGGTGCCACTGTTAGCTGTTTGGGAAGAGATGCCGAAGCGTTTCTAGCTAATCATCCCGAAGTGACAGTCTGCACTTTGCACTCTGTAGTGCATACTGCTGACGGGGCTCCGCAGAGACTTTACGGTTATATTCGAGTTCCAATATCCTTTGGAGGAAGGACCCGTGATATAACCATCTATGTGGTGCCCAGTCTCAGCCAGAGACTGTATCTAGAGATGGATTTTTGGAATCTTTTCGGCCTAGCTCCCCAAATAGTCGGCGAGATAAACGCTCCATCCGTGTCTGCAAAAATGCACGACTTAACGTCCACGCAATGCGAACGGTTGGAACGCGTCAAGGCCAGATTTCCCTCTTTTGATGTCTTCGGACTGGGAAAGACTAACTTGGAGGAACACATCATTGACACTGGTGACTCCGTTCCTATTAAACAGAGACATTATCCAGTCTCACCCGCTGTACAACAGCTGATGTATGGTGAGTTAGACAGGATGTTGTCGCTGGGGGTGATTGAGCCATCAAATAGTCCCTGGAATTCTCCAGTGGTGTTGGTTCGTAAACCAGGTAAGGTCCGCCTGTGCCTTGACTCTCGCAAGGTGAACAGTGTCACTGTCAAGGACGCCTACCCTCTTCCACACATTGATGGTCTACTTGGTCGTCTTCAAGACACCAAGTTCATCACGAGCTTAGACCTGAAGGACGCCTTCTGGCAAATCCCTTTAGAGAAGAAGTCGCGAGAGCGGACAGCTTTCACTGTCCCTGGTCGTCCACTGTACCAGTTCACAGTTATGCCTTTCGGCTTATGTAACGCCCCACAGCGCATGTGTCGCTTGATGGATAAAGCCATCCCGGGCCATTTACGTGAAAACGTTTTTGTCTATCTGGACGACCTGCTCATAGTTTCAACTGACTTTGACTCCCACCTAAAGCTTTTGGACGAAGTGGCCAGCTGTCTCCGTCGTGCGGGGTTAACCATTAATCTATCTAAAAGCAAATTTTTCGTGACTGAAGTCAAGTATCTCGGCTTCATAATCGGTGATGGGACTCTGAAAACCGATCCTAACAAGGTGACGGCCATCCTGGACTTCCCGACTCCGAAGTCTCATAAGCAGACTCGGAGATTCTTGGGTATGACCGGATGGTATCAGCGTTTCATACCCAATTATGCTAGCGTGGCTTCTCCAATCAAGGATTGTTTGAAGTCTAAATCTTTTAGTTAGACTGATGAAGCCCAGCAGGCGTTCGAGACCTTGAAAAAGCTGATGACGGAAGCTCCTCTTTTAGTCACTCCAGATTTTTCTAAGCCTTTTTATATTCAGTGCGATGCCAGCAGGACTGGTGTAGGTAGTGTGCTTTTTCAAAAGGACATGGATGGAGGAGAACATCCGATTGCTTATATGTCCAAGAAATTGAACGGAGCACAACGGAACTACACCATTACTGAGCTCGAATGCTACGCAGCCGTGCTGAGTATAAAAAAGTTTAGAGCGTATGTTGAGAGACAGACTTTCACGGTCATTACTGACCATGCAAGTCTAAAATGAGTCTTAAGCTTCAGGGGTTTGACTTTACAATCGAACACCGTAAAGGCACCCACAATGAGGTTCCCGATGCCTTGTCACGCATGGATTGCGTTGACGAATTGTCCTTGTGTTTCGACGTGGACTTAAATGCCCCGTCTTTCAAGTCACCTGAATATCTTCGTCTGGGTGATAGCCTCAGGCAAGCCTCACCGCAGCTACCAGACCTGCGAGTTGAAGATGGGTACGTTTTCAAGCGTACATCTCCACGTACTGGAAACCCGATTGCTGACGACCTGACATGGAAGTTGTGGATTCCGATGGAATTGACCGCGTCGCTCGTCGAATCGTATCATTCGCCTCCCCAAGCGTCGCATGGTGGAGTAGGAAAACCCTAGCCCGATTGCGATGGAAGTACTTTTGGCCAGGTATGGCAAAACAAGTTCGGGAATTCATCGCCAAGTGTGAGGTCTGCAAGACCACCAAAGCCCCCAGTTCAGTACTTCGACCACCTATGGGAAACCCCATGGATGCGTCGAGGCCGTTCCAATTTTTATACGTCGATTTCTTAGGTCCTTATCCCAGGTCGAAGAAAGGCCACGCGGCAGTATTTGTTGTATTGGATGCATTCACCAAGTTTGTCTTCCTGCACCCCGTGTCCGCTGAGACCACGGCGGTGCCCGTCAAGTTTCTTGAGCAAACTATTTTCCATACCTATGGAGTCCCTGAAACGGTCTTCTCCGACAATGGTCGGCAATTCACCTCCAAGGAGTTTGCTAAATTACTACAGGATTATGGCGTACAACATGTGCGCACGGCTGTATATTCGCCGCACCCCAACGCTTCCGAGCGAGTGAATAGATCCGTCCTCGCCGCCATTAGGGCGTATTTAAAGGAGGATCATCGTGAGTGGGATCGACATCTGTCGTCCATAGAATGTGCTCTTCGTAGTACCCACCACGAGGCGATCGGCATGTCCCCGTATCAGGCCCTGTTTGGTAGCCATATGATCCTGCACGGATCAGCATATCCAGTCCTGAAGAAACTGAACGTTTTACAGGAGGGTGACATAGCTTTTCTGCCATTGACGGACAAAATGCAGATGCTTCGAGAGCGGATCGCGCTGAATTTAGCCGCCGCACACTCCAGACATAAAATTCGATACAATTTACGGTGCCGTGTGGGCAGTTTCCGTCCGGGAGATGAGGTTTACCGGAGAACTTTCTGGGTGAGTAACCGAGCGGGTCGTTTCAGTGCCAAGTTGGCACCCCGGTTTCTGAAAGCTCGGATACGTAGAAAAATTGGAACCAGCTTGTACGAGCTGGAGGATTTGGCAGGTAAGAGCCTCGGTGTATATCACGGCAAAGACCTACGTCGGTGATTTCCTCAAGGTCTCCTTGTCATTTTGTTTATACATTTTGGTCAGGCTGTGGGTGTACCTCGGCGAATTAGTTGCCTGTCGTCCTACTGGGGAGAGTCACATGCAATGTGGGATTGCGTGAGATTAACTCCATGGTACGAGAGGAAACCGATTCTGGCGAGGATGTCTGTAAGTTTACAGGAGCCGGAGGGGGACAATATGGAATTGCCTTCAGCCGGATCCTGGTACTTCCAGATATTCTTCCGAGTGATCTACTGACTGCTCCCCTTGTCAAAATTGGCGTAATCACTCCTCTCACCTCGTTCCGTATCACTACTGTTACCAGTGATGCCCGGCTAGCTCAGTCAGAGCAGAACATGAGACTCCTATTCTCAGGTCGTGAGTCGAGTCCCACATTGGCGCCAAAAATGTTAGGTCTTTTGGTATAAAAACCGTCCGTTTTTTTCGGCTCCTCACTGCCTCGCGAGTCGGCCTTGTGGACCCGAGGGTATGTAACGGTCGGAATTATCATTTATTTGGGTTGGGAAATTTATTTTGGGAATCACCTTGTAAAGGGAAATTTTGGAAAAAATCACTTTGCGGAATCAGGAAAATTTTAAAAAAGGATAGGCGAGGGAAAAAATAATAATAGAAAGGAGTTCTGTTTTTGAAGGAAAAAAAAGTAGTTGGAATTTAGACGGCTGGAGTCTTGTACATTCTGAGGGATTAAAAATATAAAAAAATCAGTTTTTTTTAATCCATACTACTGGCTGGAAGACCAATACATTCATTATCCAGTGCATTTGAGGAAAAAACCACATTTTCGCTTCAAATCAGCAATAATCAGGACTAGTTCGGTGCTGTGAAGCCTAGGCGGTAATCCAAGCAAGATTAGGCACACCATTAGGAAGGGAGTTTGGAGAGGTACCGAAGCGGATACCAGCAATATCAAAAAAAAAAACTTGGTTCGTTTGGCCCTTAGTTGAGGGAGCAGGATATGCAGGTTTTGGTGTTATTTTGACGAAATTTTTAGCTAAGAAAGGTGCGGTTTGGCGTTAATCTGGACCAACTGGTTATTTATTTAAGGGGCAAGTCCCGGTGGTTTTAATACTCTTCGTTTATCTGTTACCAAAAGGGCAGAAAAAACGGGAAAACCGTGGAGAGAACTGGTGGAAGACATTGGAGAGAAGGTGTATGACGATACAGGCTTAAAATCAGAAGACCAACAGACCGAAAATTTATCTAAAATTGCTTGAATTTGGTTTAGATAGTGCAAAGTTGCCGGGAAACTAGAGGATAGGTATCGAGCTGCAGACATTAGTATATGAAGAGCTTCAGGTAATTAAGCCATAACCATAGTGCATCCACACCAGCTGGATCCGAGAAAAAAATACACACGAAAAACAAAAAAAATTACATTAAATAAAATTACCAAAAATTTTCTTTTTATTGCTTTAATTTAAAAACACAAAGAAAAATTTATTCATAATATATTAATTTTAATAGTAGTTAGTATTATATTTGTAATATTCTTGATAATTATTGGTGAATTTGTGTTGCTCCTTGTCGGATATATGTTGTTCTTGATTGGTTCCGAGAAAAGTGTTTTCTTTTAAGTGATTTCTTTGGATTGTAATCTCGTTTGTACAAAGCGAGGAGTATTGGCCAATGCTGCGCGCTTTATGGTTATCTTTCATACTCATGTGCACGTAATTCGTAGGTTTTTTTGAATTGTATTCGTTCACGGTTAATATTTGACACGGGCAACTCATCAGATTGTGATTGGTAATGCTCCCATGTAATGTTTGGGTTGATAGTATATTAAAGGATTGTATTTATTAAAATGACCATGCGTTAAATTTGTTTCTTGTGGAATGGTTGAGGGAGGGGGTCATTCCTTTTCAGGGTGATGCGGCTCAGGCGATGACAGGAGGACGATAGACGGAAGTCAAAGTTGCACAGGCACAGGTAAGTGGTGAACCAACCGCGGTAAGCCCCGGCCACACACCCCACGACCCCTCCGGCGAGCTAGATAACTCCGTGTGGCCGGCGTAGGAGTTCCGGATTTTCTGTTCATTTCTTATGTATGGTATTGGCTCCTTGGTCATGCTCTTCCGGGCTTGTGGCTAAGGGGGTAATACCTCGCATAAGTGGCGCCCACTATTTTATCGCGCCATTATGCTGGTACAAGGTTTATCGACTTCAACTTCGCAATCGACTTCAAAAGCCAGGAGAAACTTTACAACAACTATGCGCCGATATCGAGAGGTTAGTGCATCTGGCTTATCCTAGCTTCGGCCAAGACTACATAAACGAAGTAGCAAGAGAGGCTTTCCTTAACTCTTTTGCTGACCGAGATCTACAACAGGCAGCCAGATTGGCCGGAAAGAAGAATACCGCAGAAGTTTTGGCATATGCTCTGGCATACGAGGCAGCGAGGCAAGCATCAAGAAGTGCAGTCCGCCTCAGAGAAATCCACAAAACAGAGGAGAGTTGCAACAGAATGAATACAACGGAAGTACGCGGTCGACTCCGATGCTGGAACTGTAGTGAACCGGGTCATTTGCAAAGGAATTGCAGAAAGCGAAGGAGGGCAGAGTCTCCCGAAAATAGGAGTGGCGGAACTTGCTGTGAAAAATGCGGACATCGGCAGAAAGGTGACCAGAGGGAGGCCGAAAACAATGACTCCGTGTCTCCCCGCAGACAGCAGCAGGGAAACGAATAAAGACTAACTCCATGGGGCGGGAGTTAGTCGGGGAAATCGAAGCCCCCGGTGTCATCATCACCACTATCAAACAACTGCAGCGTAGTGGCAACAGCCTGGTCATCGATGGAAAGATTGGAGCGGAAAAATGCACAATAACTGTAGACACTGGTGCTTCAAAATCGGTTATCCGGGCTGACATGGTCGGCAATAAATGGCTGAAAGACGCACGCCAATACAGACTGAAAACTGCAACAGGAGAGCCAGTACGATTACACGGGGAAATTATGTTGGATGTGGTTCTTGCTGACATTAGATTTTCACATTCGTTCCTGGTAGCTGATATAACAGACGAGTGTATTCTCGGTCTGGACTTTATGAAAACACATAAAATTCTACTGGACATTGGAGAGGAAATACTGCGATATGACAACAAGGAGATTCCAATGGCCACAGGATCCACTTGTTATTCGCAGCTTAAAGTCGTCGCTCGTGAGGATACCGTGCTTCCTCCGTGTGCTGAGAAATTGGTACGAGCGATAGTCGATGGTGATCCCGGGAGCTACCGATTTTACCTTATAGAACCAGAAAGAACGGAACAAAGCAAAAATATTGTAATTGGAAAATGTCTGGTGAGCATCGATGACAAAAGGGAGGTATTCATGAGAGTGCTAAATACCAACGAGCGCGAAATACGATTGAAGAAGGATACGGTTTTGGGGAAAGGAGAACCGGCAGAACAGATTACATTAGTGGAGTGCGCTCACACGGAACCGGTGGCAAAACCAAAGCCAAAGGCCACGAAATTGGTAAACACAGTGCTCTCAAGTAGTTGTCTTAAACAAAACCAGTATCTCCAGGCAAGAACATTAGTGGAGGATTTTAGTGATATCTTCGCCATGAGAGATGATGATTTTGGTAAAACGAACATCGTCCAACATAGGATCGACACCAGAGATGCCCAGCCAATCAAGCAACCGCCGAGAAGACTACCACTAGCCAAGCGGGAAGAAGCAGCCAATATGATTGAAGATATGCGAAGACAAGGCCTTATAGAGGAGTCGAAAAGCCCTTGGATGTCTCCCGTTGTTCTAGTCAGAAAGAAAGATGGCAGTACAAGATTTTGCGTGGATTATCGGCGGTTAAACGACATCACTAAAAAGGATAGCTACCCATTACCTCGTATCGATGACACTCTGGATACTCTCTCTGGAGCTCAATGGTTTTCTACCCTGGACCTTAAGAGCGGCTATTGGCAAGTCGAAATTCACCCCGAGGACCGCGAAAAGACAGCCTTCTCTGTAGGAAACGGCTTGTGGCAGTTTACAGTTATGCCGTTTGGACTGTGTAATGCTCCAGCAACATTCGAACGACTGATGGAATGCGTTTTGCGAGGACTGACATGGAAGACTTGTCTGGTTTATTTGGACGATATCATCGTCGTTGGAAAAAGTTTCGAGGAACATCTGGGCAATTTACGAGAGGTTTTCCAAAAGTTGAGAACTGCCCAACTGAAACGAGAAGACTACCACTAGCCAAGCGGGAAGAAGCAGCCAATATGATTGAAGATATGCGAAGACAAGGCCTTATAGAGGAGTCGAAAAGCCCTTGGATGTCTCCCGTTGTTCTAGTCAGAAAGAAAGATGGCAGTACAAGATTTTGCGTGGATTATCGGCGGTTAAACGACATCACTAAAAAGGATAGCTACCCATTACCTCGTATCGATGACACTCTGGATACTCTCTCTGGAGCTCAATGGTTTTCTACCCTGGACCTTAAGAGCGGCTATTGGCAAGTCGAAATTCACCCCGAGGACCGCGAAAAGACAGCCTTCTCTGTAGGAAACGGCTTGTGGCAGTTTACAGTTATGCCGTTTGGACTGTGTAATGCTCCAGCAACATTCGAACGACTGATGGAATGCGTTTTGCGAGGACTGACATGGAAGACTTGTCTGGTTTATTTGGACGATATCATCGTCGTCGGAAAAAGTTTCGAGGAACATCTGGGCAATTTACGAGAGGTTTTCCAAAAGTTGAGAACTGCCCAACTGAAACTCAACCCTAAAAAGTGCGTGCTGTTCAGTGACCAAATCAACTATCTCGGACATGTGGTTTCATCCAATGGAGTTCAAACAGATCCGGAGAAAATAGCAGCAGTTAAGAATTGGCCCACACCGAAGGATAAACATGAACTTCGAAGCTTCTTGGAACTTGCCACCTATATAGACGTTTTGTCAGGAACTTTGCCGACATAGCTAAGGAATTACATAAACTGACAGAAAAAGGAAGACCATTTATCTGGACAGAAAAATGCGAGGAAAGTTTCAAGACACTAAAGCAAGGACTTTGCCAAGCACCAATACTTACATATCCGAAGCCAGGGGAAAAATTCATATTGGACACAGATGCGAGTAATGTCGGAATTGGTGCAGTGCTATCACAAAACTTCGAAGGGCAGGAAAAGGTCATAGCTTATTACAGTAGAGCGCTGTCAAAATCGGAGCGGAATTACTGCGTCACAAGGAGAGAACTGTTGGCAATCGTGGACTCAACTAAGCACTTCCACAAGTATCTCTATGGGCAAAACTTCATCCTTCGAACAGATCATGCAGCATTAAAATGGCTGATGCAATTTAAAAATCCTGAAGGACAAGTGGCAAGATGGATCGAGAGACTTCAGTCCTACGACTTTAATATAGGCCACAGAAAAGGAGGAAACCATGGAAATGCAGATGCACTCTCCCGGCGACCATGCGTAAAAGATTGCAAACATTGTGGGCGTATTGAGGAAAAGTGTCAAAGGACGACCGTTGAGCCAACGACAGGATGGGACGACCAGGGACTCCGAGACGCCCAACGCGACGACCCAGATATTTCTTCGATTCTGGCATGGAAGGAATACGAGGAGAAGCCTGAATGGAAGGATATTGCAGAGAGAAGCGAAACCCTGAAGAGCTATTGGGCCCAATGGGATTCATTGCACATCGAGCGAGGACTGTTAAAGCGCAAATGGGAAACCGCTGATGGTACCTCTCACCGAATGCAGGTGTTAGTCCCTCGCAGTAGAATAAGAGATATTCTCGAGGAGTGTCATAATGGCGCATCAGGAGGACATCTGGGAGTCAATAAAACTTTGGCAAAAATAAGAGATAGATTCTATTGGCTTCACATGCGGGACGATGTAACAGACTGGTGCCGTAAATGCACAATTTGTGCCAGCAGCAAAGGCCCTCGAGTAAAAACAAAAGGAGAAATGCAGCAATACAACATGGGAGCCCCATTTGAAAGAATTGCAATCGATGTGGCGGGACCTTTTCCAGCATCAGACCGAGGGAATCGTTACATTTTGGTGGTTATGGACTACTTCAGTAAGTGGCCCGAAGCATATGCCATTCCAAATCAGGAAGCAATCACTGTTGCAGAGGAATTAGTGAACAATTGGATCTGCAGATTTGGTGTTCCTCATGAGCTTCATTCTGACCAAGGGAGAAATTTCGAATCTCAAGTTTTTCAAGAAGTATGTAAGATACTCGGAATGAAGAAGACCAGGACGACGCCCCTTCATCCCCAATCCGATGGAATGGTAGAACGATTCAACAGGACAATGCTAGAACACCTAAGGAAAGTCGTTAGCGAGCACCAGCGCGATTGGGACAGTTATATCCCTATTTTTCTAATGGCATATCGGACAGCAGTTCATAATTCCACAGGACAAACCCCTTCTAGTGTGATTTTTGGAAGACAAATCCGGCTGCCAAGCGACTTGAAATTTGGGACACCTGTGGAAAGCAACGAATCTACTGGCGGTTATACAGGTGAACTTCGTGATAGACTTGCAGATATCCACCAGCTCGCAAGGAGGAATCTCAAGATAGCCAGTGACAGGATGAAAACAAGGTACGACCTCCGAGCAAACTGTAGCGGATTCCAGGAAGGTGACCTCGTTTGGCTGTTCAACCCTCGAAGACGGAAAGGCAAGTCTCCGAAACTTCAGCGTCAGTGGGAGGGGCCCTATAAAATCCTAACACGGATTAACGATGTGGTCTACAGGATTCAACAAGGACCCAAAGCAAAGAAGAAGATTGTGCACATAGACAGGCTGTGCCCATATCATCAGCCGGATCCAGGATGGACAACTGTTCGGGACGAACAGTCCTAAGAAGGGGGCAATGTGATGATTATGCGCCATCTGTTTGTCGAGAGGATGAATCAACGATTCTCGGTTGTTGTCTGAATTAAGAATTTATGTACTAAACTAACGAGCTATAAGCGAAGACAACTTCAAGCTGGTCGAAACTAAAAGAAACATAGAACATACCACAAGGAACCACAAAACGAAGGTTCCAGATAGTAGTCAAAGGTGGAGCTGCCTATATAAAAGCGCCTGGCAGCCGCTATCGAGTCAGTTTTGATTATAAAGGCGATACAAGTGTTTTAAAGTGAGAACAGTGAAAAGTAGTGAAATAAAAAGCGATAATTAGAATTGAATAGTGCGAAATATTTAATTTGCTAGTGATTATAGTGAACTGTAAGAATTGTGTTTGTAATTAAATTGTGTTTTGGTTTGTGATAAATAAATTATTGTGTGGATACTTAAAAAGTGTATTCCTTAATTAATCCTACGAATCCGTTAAGCCGTAAAAACGTAACAATATATTAAACTAATGACCGATGAATCTTCCGTATCATATTCAGTTGATTCTGATGTAGAAATGTCAGAGTCATCAGTTTTTCTCTAATAGGTGGCGGAAGTAATAACAGCACTGCTTTTGGAGACAATGACTTTAATATCTTTTGGGGTAATTTTCTTAAGCTCGAAAGAAATGGATCTGATACTATAGGGACCTTAGACCAGTGATTTTCAACCAATGTGCCGCGGCACTTTTGTGTGCCGCCAAATTCTTAAAGTGTGCCGCCAAATTTTAGAAATGCAAACAATAAAAATTATTTTTTAAACATTTTTATACAGAAAATAATTGGAACAGGAACGCGACGGGAAAAATATTTGTTCCGCAATCATTACAGTCTCTGTTTCATCAAAGTGGCAACAACAAACGGCAGCCTCAAAGTAGAGCTCTACTCTACTTAACGAATACGTAGTTTAACTTTTTTTTTTAATTTCATTGAATATCAAAATTCTAACGCCTATTAGATGCCACTGTCGTCTTTTCTTGTGGTTTTGTTGCATATTTACCATTGTGAAAATGTTTGAAACTAATGAAATTATCTTTTTTTATTACACATTAATTTAATATAACTATGTATCTAAAAGAATTTGCAGCTAAAGTGTTTCCTTTGCGCCCGCGTTAAAAATTTTCCGTTTGACAGTTGCAAAAAGCTTCGAGCTTTCGACGAAAATTTGCGCTTGTATTTTGTAATCGGAAAAAACGCGATATCTCCGGCGGCCATGTTTTTTTCCGAAATTGTTTTCTTAAAAAAGTCACAAGGAAGCTGGGATTAATTTCGAACCCTTTTGGAGTGTCTTGTCTCCATAAAACGCTAATTTCCCCGGACTAAAGGGAAAGATTAAAAAAATCTATGTTCGAGTGGCCATATTTTGGTCAATTTTTAACCCAAAAATTTTTTAAAGGAAATTTTGTCTACTTTTTTTTCATAAAGCAATACATATACCTATCCCGGACCATAAAAAAGATATAGGCAAAGAACCAAAAAAGCAAAAAAACATCGAAATTTTGTATATTTTTTTTTCTTGTTTTAACATTTTTGACATAAAAAAAATTTCAAAATTTTTCTAATAATACCATGTTTCCATTGCACTCGAAATCCTCCGATTTCGGCAAAAATGAGGATTTCGGACGAAATCTCATGTGAAATCTCATGTTTTTGCATATAAAATGAAATCGCCCTACGACGGAGATTTCAATGAAATTCTCGAAATCTAGTTAACGTCTATTCAGCAAATTCAGCATAAACACTGCGCATGGAAAATTTGACGGCAGTTATAATTTTTTGACAATGCGATTCATGTTGAATTAATTTATCGTTACAATGATAGAAAATGTCGGTAAATAATAAAAAAAACGATAAATAAAGCGTGAAAACATTAATTTTATATCTATTTTAGTTTCTAAATTTGTTTTAAAAATTTTGTTATGACAAGCGAAAGCATCTAGATGCGATGTGAACACATTTGGTTTTCGTGAAATCGTTTTGTTGAAAACCGCGGATTTCAAGTGCGATGAAAACATGGTATCAGTCATTTCTATGGGAAATTTAATTGTCTACAAAAAATCATATCAAGAATATCGAAATTTTGATTCGTTTGCGAGATATATTGCAAAAACAAAAAGTGTCCATTTTGACTCCTACCTCCAATTTCCACCCTCTAATTTAATAGCATTCCGCGGGTTTTTCTTCTTGAACGATTCCTGCAATAAAAACCCGTGAACGTCTTAATTCCTTTCTATATGACATAATCAATAGACTAACAGGACCGAAAACGTTGGAAAAAAATTCTTGAGGAAACCAAGGCTCACAGAAAGCAGTAGTGCCAATGATGTTGATGATTATCATTTTTAGCATCAAATATGAAAGATATTGTCAAAAATCATCAAACTCAAATTTAGCATTAAATGAATTCTTAAAATAAATTTTTAATTATCCTTCAATGAACATTCTGTTGTCTTTGCAGTCCTATTATTTTATTTTACATACATTGAAATTATTATCATAAACTATTTTACACAGTGTATAGCTAAGTAAAATTCTTTTAAATTTATTTTATTGTTAGTGTGCCGCCAAATTTTGAAATTGTTAAAAGTATGCCGCAACAGAAAAAAGGTTGAGAATCACTGCCTTAGACTATCAATAATACTGTGAAATACTTTGATTTGCGCAATAGTATTGACGATATATAGGTGATATTGAAAGGTTGTCTGGTGAAAAGAAGAAAAACGTCAATATTTTGCTCAATATTATTGCCATTATTATTGATAGCCTAGGGGCCACTTCTTACTGCTAACTAATTAACTTCTATGCGGAGAAATTGTCATTACTACTGAGATATAAATTATCCATCAAATAATTAATCTGTACTTCCGAGAGTTTGAATCTCGCGCCCGCTCGCAGCTACTTTTGAGAGCGATGCTGCGCCGTACCAAATTAAACACACACACACATACAGTACTTTTCAAAATTATTTGTGCATAGTAAAATGTTCCGAAAAGCGTCAGAATAACCCTAATAACGGTACTTAACGCAAGTTATTTGTGGAATTTTTTTCCCTTGTAATCTCGGAAATATTTTCAACAAATTAACGCAACAACAAAATAATAATTTAACTCTTCATTGAATAAATCAATAAAATGTAGGTTTTAAAATTATTTGTGCACACTTTTTGTTTCAAAATAATTTGTGCATAGCAATAGTTAAAGAAAAAACCATTAGGTATAAATTAAATTAAAATTATTATTTACATTGTTTGACTTCGTAAACACCTTGTGGTTTTTTAATGGGATGTACGACCCTCTCTCGCCACAATGACCAATTGCAGTAGTCTTGGAACTGAGTCAATTAATATGCTGCATGTTTGGACGTCGATTTGACTTCAAACTTGGATAACATCGTTCCAGGTGTCGTTTGCTTCTCTTGAAATCTTATAGTATTTTAGATTTCGTGATGTGGCATAGATTTTCAATAAAATTCAAGCCAGGACTCTGCGCGGTCAATCTATAACTTCTTGTCTAATACTATTTAAGAAACTTTTAAGAAACTTTTTTGCTAGTATGAATTGGTGTATTATTTTGTGGGAATCCGCCCTCTAGAGATGGCCGCCATGGACCAAACGATATATTGAGTATACTATATTGCTTATGGTGTTCTACTTATCATACACTTTCATTTGATACCCATGTCGAAGGGGTTGTGAAGAATATTTCAATCCGCATTTGTGCGAAATTTTTTTATTTCGCTTTGTAATTAAAATTAAATTGGTCTAAGGCACATAAACCTAGACCCTTGTAGTTTAGTGCAAAGGCTTATAAACCAGTACACTTGAAGATTGCTCGAAAGAAAAGATCGCAACTTGCTCGTTTTAATGATAAATAACAACTGCCAAACTTTATTTAAAACTAGTGGGATGTTGTGCCTAGAGACTAGCCACTAATTGCGCTTTTTCATGGTATTCTTTCTGTTGAATAACACTTCAGACTGGATGACAATATATTAAGTGGAGATTGTGAAGATTCACAAAACAATCCAACAAATAACTTGAAAAACTAACGCATCTTTCAAGTAGATGCTGCTGAAAGAATTATATAACATATTTGACCAATGAACGAACCCAAGGTCGTTCTAATGTAGGGCCGTGGTCCTAAGAAAATGTTTAGTGTAAGTGTACGTCCGATGCCTTAGCATAAAGTTTTTCCAGTTGTTAGTTAGATGGCCAACCAGTCAGTTCAGTTTTTACGCATCGAGCACAAACGCTTGCAGTTTCGGCTATTTTCTGCCCAAAACAATTACTCAAAAATTATGGAAAAACAAAATAATGACCTCGATTCCCAGATCCGTCGGGTCGGAAATGAATGCGGATTTGACACTTTGCGATTCTCAAATCCGCAGCCGCAAATTTCTTTTTGCAATTTTCCGCGCTGTAAAAGTGTGATCCGCAACAAATTTTCTGCGGATTTGAAACCACAAATGCGCCTAAGACAATCCGACATCGGGTATTTCATTAGAGTCATCACTCCGAATTTTTGATTTAATTGAATCCGCGACTGCGAATTTGAGAATCGCAAGCCTCAAATCCGCACTCACTTCCGACCCGGAATCGAGGCTGTTAACGTCCGCTGTGGAATTTGCCACAGTCAAAGTTTAACATAATTAGGTTAATCATAATGTTAAAAATCCACTCTGCAAATCTGAGGTCATTGCATTATTATTTGTAATGCAATTCTATCCAAGTTAATTGTGAAATGCTAAGCTTGCATTTTTATAATAATTCATTCACCGGTAATGTCAATGGCCGGGTTTGCTGAGTGGACTTTTTGTTTTCACTTTTGAATTATTCTTTTTGTTTTTTGTTGTTGTTAAATTAAAAATTGTATATAAATCGATTTAAATCAATAAATCATCGGAGTTGAAATTGAACCACCAAGAAAGGTGTTTTATTTAATTATCGTCGAAGATATCTCGGTTCAAGTGCCGTTTGATATCACATCCCCGCAACTCCTCTACACTCTCTACGAAGATATCTCGGTTTAAGTGCCGGTTGATATCTACTATTTAACATCAGGTCACGGCGCATCGCCCTGACCACAATCAGTAGGGATAAACGAATCCCTCCTTTAACATTTTGGTGACCCCGACGTGATCGGGTGCAACACTCGATCACGAACCTACATCAATCAACGTTTACAAATACCTGGAGCCTACCAGAAAGGAGCACGACAAGATGACTTCCAAAATGACCCGCCTGGAGGAACTCGCCCATCATTAATCGAAGCTCGGAGAAGACATCCAGAAAATCGTCAAGAATTACAGGAAGGATGCTACAGCCAGAAAGACGGTCGCTTACTATGAGGAACGGATTCGCCGCCTTCAAGAAGCTTGGGTTCCTTTTGCAGCAAGCGACGTGGAAATGAAAACTCTGCCACAGGAGGGTGTAAGCCACAAATACTTCACGGACGATTATTACAACAAAATCAAGGCAGTAGTTGGTCAATATTTTGGATACTTTTCCCAAAGGATTGATGAATTATTAGCTATTGAGAAACGAAATACAGATTCCGAAGCAGCGCATTTACACGAGCAATGTGATGAAAACTTACCAGGTACAGCATCATCATCCAACACACCACATGATAATCCACCACAAGATTCAAGACAAATGATGAAAATCGATGAGGACACATTACTTAAGGCCATAAGAGGTCAAAAACGTACCATTGAAGTGCTCAATAGGATTATGGAAGCCACCTCAACAGAGAACCAAGGAAAAACATACTACAGGTATCAGTTTAAGGTCATTAATCAACAGTGGCATCAAGTAGAAGAATACGAAAAAACAATTTGGGAACTTTGTGAAAATCCAACAGAGTGGGGCTACAACAATCAGAGCTTCCTGGATCTTGAACAAAAAACTCAGCACTTGATAGTACTACTTTCATCAAGACTTGAAGGTTATTCATCGGAGACCTCGAACCAAATCACTCCATTGAGCACAACTAGTGTAGTTCCAAGTTTACCAAAAATAACCTTGCCTAAATTTGACGGAGACTACGCCAAATGGCGACAATTCTACGACCTCTTCCTACAATTGGTGCATTGTCAAGATATGTCCAGTTGCAAGAAAATGTGGTACCTCAAGACAAATCTAGCCGGGGAGGCAGAAAGATTATTGAGACATTTCACTGTCTCCGAAGAAAATTATAATACTGCTTGGCAAATCCTACAAGACAGATACAACAACAACAGACTATTGGTTTCAGCCTTAGTGAACAAGCTGCTGGCACAACCAAGCCACAATCATCCTTCAGCGACCAACCTTAAGGCATTCCATGACACCACCAAGGAATGTCTCCTGGGACTACAAAACCTGAAAGTAAAAGTTGAAGGCTGGGACCCGTTACTGTTGCCCATACTAATAAAGAAGATGGATCGTGAATCACACATGCTGTTTGAGCAATCTCTAAAGAACCCGAAGGAAGTGCCATCTGTCAAACAACTACTAGATTTTCTAGAAACACGCTTTCAATCGCTGGAAGCATTAGGCTCCAAGAGTGACCTTATAAAAAAGCCAGGCATGACTAAATCATTGACCTTGGCTCTCTCAACAGAGCAACAAGCCAGCTGTATTTTATGCAAGTACAAGCATCCCCTGTACTTCTGCAAGGTATTTAAAAACCTAGATTCCAAGGAACGGCTGAATCTCGTTAAAAAATATGGTTTATGCATCAATTGTCTCAAATCTGGACACAATGCATCTAATTGCTCATCCCGGTCCTGTTTTAAATGTAGTCAAAAACACAATACATTGCTACACTTCACATCAGGCGCAAAGGAAAAAACAGAAGGACGCAAGACTGACGCAGCAGTAAATCCAGGCTCTTCAAGAGGTGTCACGAACGAAGGTAGCAACACCAGTGCTGATGCTAATCCAGTTACACTAGCAGCATTAGACGAGTGTAAAGCTCGGAAATACGTATTTTTGAGTACAGCCATGGTGAAAATAGTGACGAACGAAGGCAACGAAATAGAGTGCCGGGCAATCTTAGACAATGGATCCCAGGTGAATGTAATCACTGAGAGGATGATCAATCGGCTGAAGGCGGCAACCAACTCAGATAAAATGACCATTCGGGGCATTAATCAAGTGAAACAAAAATCCAATCGACGAATCAATGTAAGGCTACTATCTAAGGTAAATGGATATTCTACACGGCTAGAGGCGTTCGTTCTGCCCGAGATCGTTTCTCCACAACCAGCCCAACACTTTAATATTGACAACTGGGCAATACCAAAAAATATTACACTGGCTGATCCTAACTTCAATACCCCAGGGAGAATTGATGTATTATTAGGAGCCGAATTTTTTACTGAATTCATGGCAGTTGGACAAATAAGCTTAGCTGACAATCTACCCACATTACAAAACACAGTTTTCGGATGGATCGTCACAGGAAAGATTGGAGAGGCTGCACTAGAAACCGCCACGTGCAATATTGCTTATACCGAAGATGAGGAAACCACAAGTAGGCTGATAGAAAAATTTTGGAAGTTGGAAGATATTGGTAACATTGAACCAAATCTGACAGTGTCAGAAAAACGATGTGAGGCCCTTTTTAATGAAACTGTCCAACGACATGACAATGGTCGATTTATAGTCTCATTGCCATTTGCAGAAAATCCCGCATGTCTAGGCGACTCAAAACAGATAGCTACCAACAGGTTTTTTGCCATTGAGAGAAGACTCTCAAGGGATCCCAATTTGAAGATTCAGTACACTGATTTTATGCACGAATATTTGAAGCTTGGCCACATGAAGGAAGTAAATTTAGCAACCATTCCATCACAACACTATTTCCTACCTCACCACTGCGTTCTAAAACCTGATAGCAGCACCACTAAATTGAGAGTGGTTTTCGATGCATCGAGCAAAACTTCGACAGGGTATTCGCTTAATGATATACTGCATGCTGGACCTACTGTACAGAGCGAACTATTTTCTATCTTGCTTCGTTTTCGTCTACCAAGATTTGTGTTCACCACAGATATTGAGAAAATGTACAGACAGATAATGATGCAGCCTGACGATCAGAATTATCAACTTATCCTGTGGAGAGACAGCCCCCAAGATCACCTTCAATGCTACCAATTGTCAACAGTTACATATGGAACCAGGTCGGCACCTTATTTAGCTACGAAGTGTTTGCAAAGATTGGCACAGGAAAATAGCAATAAATATCCGCTGGGAGCCCAAGTCCTGCGAAATCAATTCTACGTAGATGACGGAATGGCTGGGTCTGATAGTCTTGCCACTACTAAAGAAATGCAGCGACAGCTAAATATCATTGTACAAGGAGCTGGCTTTAAGCTACGAAAATGGGGTGCAAACCACCCAATGTTGTTAGAAGGCATTCCACCAGAGGATCAGGAAACAGAGCTAGACTTTGAGAAGCAGACTGAGGATAAAATTAAAACGTTGGGATTAACATGGCTGCCCAAAACAGACCAATTTAGAGTCAAGGTAAACGTAAGTGACAACCAGCGAGTCACCAAACGTATAGTCAGCTCAGACTTAGCTAGACTTTTCGATCCGTTAGGAATCATAGCACCAGTAGTTGTCACAGCTAAAATCTTCTCACAACAACTCTGGCAGCTTAAGCTACATTGGGATGAGGCGCTTCCCATGGAATTACACACCAGGTGGATCATGTTTCGCAACAGCCTAAGGTCTCTTGATAATATACAATTTCCACGACATATATTTGTGCATGAAATCCCGAAAACAATTCAGATTCATGCGTTCGCAGATGCATCCGAAAAAGCATACGGCGCAGCCATCTACCTACGCTCCACTAACAAGGATGGCAGAATTAGCGTACGACTACTTTGCGCTAAGTCGAGAGTGGCTCCGCTGCAACGACAAACATTACCCCGCTTGGAACTTTGTGCGGCAGTGCTAGCATCTCAATTAGTCGACAGAGTGAAAAGAGATTTGAACTTTGAAGAACTCGCAACATTTCTGTGGTCTGATTCAGAAATTGTGTTAGCATGGATCAACTCTACGTCTTCTTCGCTCCAAACATTTGTTGCCAACAGGGTGGCTAAAATTCAGGAACTAACATTGGCGCAGCAATGGCGTCATGTAGCCTCAAAGGAAAATCCAGCAGACATACTATCGCGTGGATTGACCCCTGAAAAACTCTCCAACTGTAATCTGTGGTTTTATGGACCCCTATTCCTTCATGGAAGAGACTCACTATGGCCAGCACCATATTCGAAAAAATTGAATCCTGAAGAACAATCTAGGGAAAGCCCAAGGACAGCTTTACAAATCACAGAAGTTACATCAGCGGAGCCAGAGGACATTATCTATAAAATAAACCATGGAAACAGCCTAAAAAGACTTCTACGCATTATGGCTTACGTAAGAAGATTCATCAATCACGCAAGACCACCAAAAATTCCACGACCATCGCAATTAATAGTCACGCTCACGGAATTGAATGAAGCTTTGTACATCATTGTCCGCACAATGCAAGCCTCAGACTTCAAGGACGACATTGATCGCTTAAGAAAACACGGTGAGGTTCAGAAGGGCAGCACTATCAGCAATCTTTCCCCATTCCTAGATGAAAGGGGAATCATTCGAGTTGGGGGTCGTGTACAAGCATCAAACCTTACATATGACGCAAAGCACCAAATGCTTCTTCCGTCGGCAGATCCGTTAACCAAGGTCATAATAATGTCCCTGCACATTGAGTATCTACATTGTGGAGCGCAAACGACATTAGCCCATGTAAGGCAACGTTTCTGGCCGCTGAAGGGCAAATCTTTGACAAGATCAATTGTTCAACACTGTGTAGTTTGCGCCAAGGCGAAGCCAAAATTACTCTCTCAAATGATGGGGAACCTGCCTGCTACCAGAGTGCAACCAGCGAGACCCTTCAGCAACGCTGGAGTGGACTTCTGTGGCCCCATCTGGATCCACTATAAAATAAAAGGCAAACGCCCACAAAAGGCATACATTGCCATGTTTTGCTGTTTCACAACTAAGGCTGTTCATATAGAAGTGGTGAGCGACTTAACTACCGAAGCCTTCATTGGGGCCTTAAAGCGCTTTATAGGCAGAAGAGGGCCTTGCCAAAATCTATACAGCGATAATGCCACAAACTTTGTAGGCGCCCGTAATCAGCTAGAGGAACTTAAGGAAGCAATCTACTCTGATTAGGCTCAAGGAAAAGTAACCAAGGTCTGCAGCGAAAAGGGAATCACCTTTCATATGATCCCTCCGAGAGCCCCTCACTTTGGTGGTCTATGGGAAGCAGCGGTAAAATCCGCAAAACATCTGTTACTCAAAAGCGTCTCGACAGCCTCACTCACATACGAAGAGTTGGAAACAGCAGTAATTGAAATTGAGGCAATTCTAAACTCAAGGCCTCTCACACCAATGTCCGAAGATCCTGCTGACTTTACAGCACTCACTCCGGGCCACTTTTTGATAGGAGAACCGCTAACAGCCCAAGTGGATCAACAAGCACAACCAATGAAAGGCAATTTACTAAGGCATTGGAAGCAGGTGACACAACTCAAACAAGAATTTTGGAATCGGTGGTCTCGAGAATATTTGAATGAGCTTCAGTATAGACATAAGTGGAGAGAACAATGCAAAAATGTGAAACCGGACACCATGGTTATCATAAAGGACGATAACTTACCAGTAATGAAATGGCCACTTGGTCGAATCGTCCAAACGTACAAAGGGGACGATGGCTTAATCCGTGTTGCAGATGTAAGGACAGCAAAAGGTGTTATGCGACGAGCAATTCACCGCTTAGCACCCCTACCGATTGAAAACGAAATAAGAACATTAACAGAAGGCGACAGGGAATCCACAGAAAACCACCGTGAGCAAAAACAAGGGATTAATCAAGGTTCAAACGGAGCATCCACCTCCAGAAGCAGCGGCCAACCACGCAAGAAAATAAAGATGTCAGGAGGAGCCTTCATAACAACAGTTCTCATAGCGTGCCTTATGCTGCCAACATCACTCACTGCTCCTGTTACTGTTCAAAAGTTTCAACCGCATCCTGGTATCCATTTCGAGAGCATAGGAGCAGTCAACCTAATATCCACTGAGTGGAACTTTATAATATACTACAACCTCGAGCCGTATTGGATGGAGCTAGCTACTTTCAGTAACGGCACTTTAGCATTGCGGCACTTATGCCAGCAACTACAACAAAAGAGCACGTGCAATCACATCATCAATATGTTCGAACATACGGAAGAAGAATTACGACTAGGAAACAGTATGTTTGTCAAAAGGACCAAGAGGGGAGCCTTCAACGTAGTAGGAAACGTAGCTAATGCACTATTCGGAGTACTGGATTCAGAATACGCTGAAAAAATGTCTCGCACCATTAGTGCAACAAAGGAAAACGAAGATCATCTACTAGCCCTTCTCAAAAACCAAACGTCAATAATCGACTCGACAGCGAACATAATGAAACGAGATCAGCTGAGAACGCAACAAACATTTGGAGCACTTTCGAATCAAATAACCCAAATCATCAACAGAATAAATGACGACGGAGAAAAAGGTCAACAAATAAGAATATTCCAACTGATAACGTCACTAGCACTTCAAATGACAATTATGGCTTTCAATCTTCATCGGATACAAGCGTCAATAATTGACGCACTAACAGACATACATCATGGCCAACTCCACCCATTACTACTATCTCCAACCCAACTAAAGCAGGAGCTGACGAAGGTCAAGGAACACTTGCCGACATCGATTTACCTACCAGTCAGCCAAAACGATCTTATGCAGCTATACAAATTAATGTCAGCGGAAGGTGGCATTAGTAACAATCACGTCGTGTTTAAAATTAGCATACCGCTGGTAGGCCAGGACCAATTTGAACTCTATCGGATCATTCCGATTCCCGCGTCGGTAAATGGCACACTTTTAGCAATAAGTCCATGCACACCCTATTTGGCAATTAATTTACACCGGGATCACTACTCTCCAATGACAGAAAATGATTTAATAGCCTGCAAAACAATTAAACAAGGGTACCTGTGCCCATCCTCCCAGCCCATATATCATAAGGATTCCGAGCTTTGCACATGTGAACTCAACTTGCTTAATAATTCTACACAAGGAGCCTGCGAACTAACGAAATTAAAAACCAGTCACATATGGATTCAGCTTCATCACCCGAACCAGTGGATATATGCTGTGAATGCGCCGACAAAGGTTAACACCATTTGCAACAGGGAAATATTGCCATTGACACTAGAAGGCTCAGGATTACTAAAGTTGGAGCCAAATTGTATGATAAAGCATGATCTCGTCACGCTTAAGGGACATCACCTTTATTGGAGCAATTTTTCGACATCGTATTCGAGTTTTGGCCAGTTCCCGGAAATATTGGCACCAGAAACGTTATCACCAATTCTCAAGGAAGACGATGAGTATAAACCGCAACTACAAGAGTTGATAGCCCTACAAGAACTCATCAATGAACAAAAACTCAAGGAGCTGCCAAAAGGATCTGAGGGTCATACAGTGCACCAATTTGCAGTTGGTTATCTATCATTAATTCTTGGCGTCACAATAATTGCCTATGCTGTGTGGCGACGACATTATCACACTAGGTGTAAGAAGAAACCGGTGCCTCGTCCCAGACAACACTCCAGTCCGGATTTCACGGTCCACGTTTAATAAGTTTAAGTCACTTGTTATTTTTATAAGATTATGTTTATTTTGATTTTGCATTAATATGCAACGGGGGGAGGATGTTAACGTCCGCTGTGGAATTTGCCACAGTCAAAGTTTAACATAATTAGGTTAATCATAATGTTAAAAATCCACTCTGCAAATCTGAGGTCATTGCATTATTATTTGTAACGCAATTCTATCCAAGTTAATTGTGAAATGCTAAGCTTGCATTTTTATAATAATTCATTCACCGGTAATGTCAATGGCCGGGTTTGCTGAGTGGACTTTTTGTTTTCACTTTTGAATTATTCTTTTTGTTTTTTGTTGTTGTTAAATTAAAAATTGTATATAAATCGATTTAAATCAATAAATCATCGGAGTTGAAATTGAACCACCAAGAAAGGTGTTTTATTTAATTATCGTCGAAGATATCTCGGTTCAAGTGCCGTTTGATATCACATCCCCGCAACTCCTCTACACTCTCTACGAAGATATCTCGGTTTAAGTGCCGGTTGATATCTACTATTTAACATCAGGTCACGGCGCATCGCCCTGACCACAATCAGTAGGGATAAACGAATCCCTCCTTTAACAGAGGCCAATAATTCGAATGTGTCAAATTGGAAAAAAACACATCACACATGTAAACACTATATAAAACGAATCTAAACATTTTTCTTTGGATTGGAGGCAGATCTAATGTGATGCACTTTGCACAACAGAATTAGGTGTATCATTTTACTTAAACATATATATCTTATTGTTAAAAATTCGGCTTACCGCACCTTTTGTATTAATTTACACTTGAATTTAACTTTTTTTTATTTTTAAAGAAAAAATCACACACGCACTTCACTTTTCTTTTTTTAATGTAGAACATCTACTGAAAAACACAGGTACCTGTTTAGCCAAGTACCCCCCCCCTCGCCCACTCAACACGCAATGAGACCAACACCAGCGCCTTGCCATTACTCCAAACACTAACTTGTAGGAATGTGGCAATAAACATATTTATTCATGCTTACGTAAAAAGGTACTTTCCAATGCTAGATATGTATAAAGTTTCGAAGGAAGTAAACAACTGAATTATGGCAACAGATTTTCTATTATTTATGAAAAGTATTTTGTATATTTTATGGAAATTGATAATCATAGGTAAAACGAAGAGTAATGTAATATTGCCATAGATGGTGTTCACTATTCTTTGTCATAGATGGTGTGCAATTAAAATATATCAATTCTTTCAAATTTTTGGCGGGTAATTATTGTATAATTCTTTCAGCAGCATCTCCAAGAAAGATGCGTAACTTTTTCAAGTTATTTGTTTGAATGTTTTTGCGATTCATCACAATCTCCACTTAATATATTGTCATCCAGTCTGAGGTGTTATTCAATAGAAAGAATACCAAAAAAAAAAGCGTAATTAGTGGCTAGTCTCTAGGCACAGCATCCCACTTTTGTTTTGTTATTCTGAAGAGATACATACAAATTTAGTTAATAAAAACTTAAAAATATGCTTTTAAACAAAGGGCTGCAAATATTTTTAGATATGGGGCAAATCGTTTGTAAAAGTTTTGTAAAATATTAAAAATTCTGAGAAAAATCACTTCCTTATATTGATGGACTATGAGGACGGTCATCGTTCGTGCAATTAAATTTATAAATTTTCATTCAGTAAGCGTTTATATTCCCTGGTAAAAATTAGATATCTACTTTTCGTTTTATATCTACTGACGCTCACTAATTGTAGAGGAAGTAGCATTACAGATGATATTGTACTAGAGTATCGTAAGAGGTAGCACAAGTATTCTAAATCTAGGAGTAAGCAGTCTGTAGTCGCACTTGAAGCAATAAAAACATATCCAACTATAGGCTCAGTTTCAATTCACGTTCCCCAAAACACTACATGGCGCAGCCGGTAACCACGCGGTCGTAAACAAAACAATTATTTCCCCATTAAAATTAAATAAATGAAAACAGTGGAAACAAAAAAAAAATTGAGAGTTAAAGTGAAAAAGTTTAATGGGAAGAGCCCAAAAAGAAGTGAAAAAATCAATTAAAAAACCACGAGGGAGGCCGCCGAAAAATATAAAATACCTGTTAAAAATAATCCCAATGGATTATCTACATAAGGTAGAAAGGTTAAATTTAGAAAATGGAAATTTGGCAGAAAACTGGAGAGTTTTCTGGCAAAATTTCCAGATTTTCTTCAGTGCAGCAGAACTAGATAAAAAACCAGAAGAAGTCAAAGTAGCAGTATTTTTAAATGCAGTGGGACCTGAGGCGGTTGAAATCTTCAATTCGTTCAGTCTATCGGACGAACAAAAGAAAAAATATCAAAGCGTAACAAAGGCTTTTGAAGAATTTTGCCGCCCCAAACACAATGAAGCATTCGAGAGTTTTAAATTCCACAGTCGGAAACAAGAATATGGGGAAAATTTTGACAATTTTTTAATGGCAATTAAAAAACTGGTGCGTAATTGTGGATTTGGCGACCAGGTAGACCGCATGGTAAGAGACCGAATCATCTTAGGGACAAATGATAAGGCTCTACAGAAGAAATTGTTAGAAGTGGATAAACTGGATCTAACAAAAGCAATTGAGTTAGCACGTGCCGCGGAAGTATCGACATCACAAGTCAAACAATTAAATCACCAAGTTGGACCGTCTAATCTGGATGTGGTAACAAAGCAATTTAATTTAAGTAACTCTAAGCATGATAGAAATATAAATAGTAAAAAGAATTTTTTTAGGAAAAAACAAGAACATAGAAACAATTATATAAGGGAAGTAATAATTGAATGTACCCGATGTCAACAAGCACATGAAAGAAGGAAGTGTCCAGCGTACGGTAAGGTGTGCATGAATTGCGGGATAAAAAACCATTATGCGGTAGCATGCAAGATTCAGAGAAAGAAAGTAAGAGAAATAACAAATTTAACTAGTAGTACAGAAACACTTTTTATAAATAATTTAAAAAACCAAATCGTAGAAAATAAGTCGTGGTACGAAACACTTAGAATTGAAAATTTATGTATAAAATTTAAACTTGACACCGGTGCAGATGTAAACGTCATCCCCTTTGATGTCGCGAGAAAAATAAAAAATTTAAAAATAGTTAATTCTAAAACTAAAGTAGAGGCCTATGATGGCACACTTATAAAAATAAAAGGCGAAACGGAACTCAAATGCAGAAGTAAAAACCAAATTAAAAAACTGAAATTTGTGGTAGCAACTGAAGAAGGAAGGGAGCCGATTCTGGGATTGAAAACGTGCACCGAACTCAATTTGGTGGTAAGAGTAAACGCAGTCAAAAAATTAATGACTCAGGAAGAATTTTTAGATAGACACAAAGAAGTGTTTGAAGGATTAGGGAGCTTTATACAAAATTTCCATATCGAATTAAAAGAAAATGTAACTCCGGTTGTAAAACCGGCAAGGAGAATTCCACTGGCGTTAAAAGAACCATTAGCTAAAGAACTACAGAGATTAGAAGACGGGAAAATAATAGAAAAAAGTGTAGGACAGTGCGATTGGATATCAAACATAGTGATTGTAGAGAAGCCTAACAAAAAGATTAGGTTATGCTTGGATCCCAGAGAATTAAACTTAGCAGTTAAAACCTTAAATTATCCTATACCCACATTTGAGGAGCTTTCAGCAAAACTAGCCAAAAAGAAAATATTTAGCGTCCTAGATTTGAAAGATGGCTATTGGCAAATAGAATTGGACCAAGCCTCCAGCAAACTATGCACGTTCAGCACGCCATTAGGAGCCTACAAATTCAAAAGACTGCCTTTTGGTATTCGAATTGCACCGGAAATTTTTCAAAAATTGAACGAGGAAAATTTCAAAGGAATATCTGGTGTATTAATCTACCTAGATGATATACTGATTTGTGCAGACTCAGAACAGCAACATGACGAAATACTCGAGCAAGTAGTGGAAAGAGCGAAGAGGATTAACGTAAAATTTAACTAGTTGGGATGTGGGTTCGACCCTTTCGGTCCACACGATCAACTTCCCAGTATGATGGATGTTGAATATTATGATTGGATATTTTAATAATAAATGAACAATAGGCAATATAGAATATATGTATAATACCGAGAATTTGTCACAATTGTTTATCAATATTTTCGCTAAAATGTCAAACTAAATGTGCGCACTTACAAGATTAGGATGACGAAAATGTATACAAAATTGATGTATTAATGTTTTTCGGCACCTCAAAGAAGTCAATATAGTTTTTAGTTCGCGCGGTATCGTGCAGGTACAAAAATCACTTAAGTCTTTTAAACCAAAACACCGCTGAACCGAATATTATAAAAATGTTTTCAGATTATATTGTCGCTAATACGCTTCGACCGGCACCTCAAGTAAGTCAATATCTTTCGTGGTTCGGGCGATATCGTGCCGGTACAAAAATCACTTACGCCGCTTAAACAAAAAAACGGCTCGACCGAATTTTATGAAAATCTTTTCAAATTATATTTTGGTTAATACTCTTCGAAGGGCACGTCAACTAAGTCGATATCTTTTATAGCTCGCGCGATATCGTGCAGGTACAAAAATCACTTAAGTCATTTAAACCAAAAAACCGCTGGACCGAATGTTATAAAAATCTTTTCAGATTATATTGTCGCTAATACGCTTCGAACGGCACAGCAAGTAAGTCAATATCTTTCGTGGTTCGGGCGATATCGTGCAGGTACTAAAATCACTTACGTCGCTTAAACAAAAAACGGCTGGACCGAATTTCATGAAAATCTTTTCAGATCATATTTCGGTTAATACGCTTCGAACGACACCTCAACGAAGTCGATATCAGTTTTGGTTCGCGCGATATCGTGCAGGAAAAAATGATCACATCCGTATGCACATACACACACACACACACATACTTCCTCCCAATCTTTGCTTAAAATGCTCCTGGGACCTTGAAAGATGAAAATACGTTGAAATTTTCGATTTCGATTTTCGGACCGATTACAATAACTTCCTACACTGGGAAGTTAATAAGGACAAACTTAAATATAAAACAAATAGAATAAAGTTCTTAGGACACATAATCTCGGAAGATGGCATAGCTGTAGACCCGGAAAGAACTCAAGCAATTGGCAAATTATCGGCGCCTAAAGACAAAAAAAATTTACAAAGCTTGCTAGGCATGATAAACTACGTACGCAACTTTGTACCAAACCTGGCTGAAATATCCCAACCAATAAGGGAACTACTAAAAAAGAACGTGGTCTTTAAATGGGAAGAAGCGCACACGAAAGTGTTAAACAAAATAAAAGAAGTAATCATCAAATCACCAACACTGAAATCATTCGACCCGAATCTTGGAGTCACGCTACAAGTAGATGCATCAAAATATGGGAGCATGTTTAATGCAAAATGAGAAGCCCATACAATTTGCATCCCGAAGCATGACAAGTACAGAACAAAGATATTCGCAGATAGAGAAGGAAATGTTGGCAATTGTGTTTGGGTGCAAAAAATTTCATAATTTGTTATATGGGAAAGCTTTTAAAATAACAAGTGACCATAAGCCGTTATTGGGAATCGTCAAGAAAGAGTTGTGGAAAATACCAAATCATCATTTGCAAAGAATGATGTTGGCATTACACAAATACCAATTTGAAATTATACATAGTCCGGGAAAATTGATGTACATTGCAGATTGTTTATCGAGAAATTGTGAATCGCAACCAGGTATGCCTGAGATTAAAGACTTATAGCGTCATCGATTTGGCAGCTCTAGCTGTGAGCGCGAGCACATTTCCTCTGGAGCTGAGCACGGGTAATTCGCTCCAGAGCAAATTCGCTCTAACATGAATTTGCTCCGATTCGATTTCGCTTGCTCTTAGATTCATTTGGAATTGAGTTTTTCTCTTGTCAAGATTTATTGTCAAGAATTGACATTTGTACTTCTTTTAGGGCTCCAGATATATTTAGTTTGTTATTTTTTTTACATTAAATATCATTATTTGGTTGTATTGCGCCTATCACTGTTGAAGAGACTACTTCAATTTTCTATTTAATAATGGATAGAATTAATGAAAATTCTTCCAGCGAAGCGGATATACTTTCAGAAGCTGTGATGAAGTTCGGTAATTTGAAAATGTTCTTTTGTTGTTACTATTTTAATTGTCTTTTTTTCATATCATTATTTCAAATTGTAGTGTGGGGTGAAGTGGAAACTAAAATACTTTTGGATAAGTATTACAATTACATTGCTAAAGTAGGTCCCTTCATGGAATTTAAAAATAAAAAAATGATGTGGTCGCAGATAGCTCGCGATATTGAGAACATATGCGGAGGATCTGTTTCATCCATACAGTGTGAAACAAGATATAAAACCGTTATGAAAAGGAAAAAGAATGCGGTAACAGACAACAGGAAATCTGGAGCTTCGCGAGTTGAAGTTCCTTTCGAGGAAGAATTAAACAAGATTGCTGCAATCGATGACAGCATTGAGCCAGAAGTGATGAGAGGTGTTGGCGTTGCAAATGAAAAAAGTTCGCAATGTTTAAAATTAAAAAGGAATCGAAAAAAGGAAAATGAATTGATAACTCAACTACGGTTGATGCACAAGGACAAGGAGGAGGCAAAAGAGCGCAGACACAAGGAGAAGATGCAATTGATTGAACGAATTTTTCTAAATAATAATAATGTATGATTATACTCAATCTAATTTTCATTAGTTTTTAGAATTGAGCGAGTTAATTAGTTTTAGTATGAATTATTATGTGATTTTGAATTTTATGTGATTGATTTTGAATTTTATGGAGACTGAATTAAGATAAGTATTGAAAATGAACTAAGTTTTACAAAAATAAGAAGAATAAAGATTTTTAGTTTCGTTTAAACTCATTACATTTATTTAAGCTTTTAACATCTATTTTTTTTAATTTTGTGCATTAATTTTCTCTCGAAGTATATCCCTTATTTGATTTCTTTTAACTTGACCCTTTTCTCTATCATGAGTTAAACCGCTTGAATGGTATGGTGCTTCTGCGGGTTTACTGTTTTCATTCATTTCTTCAAACTCAAAATCGTCATTTTGTATTAAACAAATATTGTGTAAAACGCAACAAGCGAGAATGAATTTAGAAATAGATGATACATCTTTAAATTCTAGCATCATCAGTTGGCGGAATCTTTGCTTCAGCAATCCAAACGCATTTTCTATTTTTACGCGTGTTTTCGAAAAACATTTATTGAAAAGGTCACAACCTTCGTCTGCAGTACTGCGGTAAGGAGTTAGGAGATACTCATGCAGAGGGTAGGCTGCGTCTCCAAGTAAATGGTACTTTTGGCCACAAATGGCCGGCAACTTTGCTGAAATGAAGGACAGCTTAAATATCCTCGAATCGTGAATTTTGCTCGGTGGTCCGCAAAACACATCCAAAAACTTACGGTCCGCATCACAAATGCCTTGCATGGTAGTTGAAACCATGTCGTGGCGGTTTACATATGTGCTACGGAGTTTATGGACCGGGGTTCTGCATGGTATGTACGTCCCATCAATGCACCCCAGAACATTAGGTATACCAGCTATCTACAAATATTTAAATATATATTTAAACCATTTATTGAAACAAAATGTATCTACACAAACCTTTTCAAACTCTCCAGAGACATTGTTTTTTTCTTCCTCTGTTAGAGGAAATTTTATATATTTTGGAGAAATATCATTAAGGAAATTCATAACTTTATGAATGTATTTATTCGCTGTAGATTCAGCCATATTAAATCTTGTTGCCACTTTCCTTATGGTTTCTTTACTAGCAGCAAACCTGTAAAAGGAAATGGTTATAGTATTCTCTTAAAATATTATTTTGTGTTCCTTACCAAACGAAACAAAACAGGATTCGTGTGAGATCAATAGGAGCTTTTCCTGATGGTTGAGATTCTTGCTCCCAAGCATTGTATTCTATTTTTAATATTTCAAATGTTTCCTTTGAAATTCTTACTTCCTTTTTAAACTATTAGAAATTAAAAAATAGTATAAAAACCAAGTATACATTTCAAATAAATATGTTCCAGAAAACTCACATTTTCATCTGAATATGACAGTAAAATGTCGGCAAAATTCTCAATTTTTTTTAATTTATGTGGAATTTTTAATAATTCCACATATTCTTCGTCGTCATCTGACGAACTCTCCAAAAACTCCGCAACCATTAATAATTTTTTCATTTCATTATTCATTTTTTCGCAACTCACAATATTTATACCACCTCGAATTTTAAAGCAAGTAAAATCTGTCGATAAGATACAGATCTGAAAACTTGCTCTTTCTGTTCTTTGGTAAATCACTTTTGAGCAAATCGATGACAGAATCTTGGTTTGCTCTCAGAGCGAGGGACAAACCGATGACACAAACCTGAGAGGAAGTGGTAAATCGATGAAGAAATCTGCTCTTAAAGCACTTTACGAGCAAAAAGGGCAACAAATCGATGACGCTATTAGATGTAGTAACACATACTATCAATGTAAGCCAAGGAAGGAAAGAGAAATTCCGTAAAGAAACAGAAGACGATCCCGTTCTCAAAAAACTAAAACAAGTTTTGCTAGATGGATGGCCGCACACTAAATCACAGATTCCTGAGGAAATCAAGCATTTCTGGAAACTAAAGAATTACCTGGTATTAACAGATGGAATAATCTTTGTAAATGAGCGAATTGTAGTTCCACCGTCGCTCAAAACAGAAATATTAGAATTATTACATAAGCCGCAATTAGGCCTAGGCAAAACAAAAGCTAGAGCACGCACATCAGTATACTGGCCGGGAATCAACCAAGATATTGAAAATAAAATTGGAACGTGCCAAATATGCCAGAAATTCCAGTCAGTAAAACCACAGGAACCATATAAACCGCATGAAGTTCCTGATATACCTTTTAATAAGATTGGAATGGATATTTTTCAATTATTAGGAAAGAACTACTTAGTAATTACTGATTATTTGTCCAAATATTTAGAAATAGCACAGCTAAGATCAATAACTGCCGCAGAAATTATAAAAAAAACTTAAAGAAGTATTTGCAACACATGGAATTCCGAAGACAATCATTGCGGACAATATGCCCTTTGGGTCTTATTTATTCAAAAGTTTTGGACAGCAATATGACATAGAAATAGTTACAACCAGTCCCCGTTACCCGCAAACCAATGGCCTGGCAGAAAGGTCGGTACAAATGGCTAAAAAATTAATAAAAAAGGCCAGAGAGGGAGATCAAGAACTGTGTATCACGTTACTAGAATACAGAAATACGCCCCTGAGAAATGGAGATAAATCTCCGACCGAAACCCTAATGGGTAGAAGACAGCGAACACTAATACCCATGAAAACAGATCTTTACACAACGCCCAATAGCATAAAAGGAAAGTTAATAGCAGATAAGAACAATAAGCCAAATAAAATAAACTACGATAAGAGAGCCGCCAGTAAAACAGAAGAAGAGAGAATATAAGATCTGGAAAAAGGGAGTGATACAGGCAAAGCATGTAACTCCGCGCTCATATTGGGTAACCACAGGTAAGGGAACAGTAGTAAGAAGAAATTCTAGAGTGTTGCGTCAGCGAAAGTAGATTAGGTAGAAACAATTTCACGAAGACAAAACTAAAAACCGTACAACGTAAAAGATGAACGCTGGACGCTTCTAAATGACAACGGATTAGATATTAACGTTTTTAATTGAGCAACTTATGAATTATATTATGAATTATTACGAATTATATAAATTGCAATTAATTATGTTAAAAATTCTATTACTATAATTTAAAAATAGTCGATAAGAAGAATTTATTATGACTTGCTGAATTGAAATTAGTTGGCACATAGCTTAGTTTTAAATAAGTTAAAAGGGGGAGGTGTAGAGGAAGTAGCATTACAGATGATATTGTACTCGAGTATCGTAAGAGGTAGCACAAGTATTCTAAATCTAGGAGTAAGCAGTCTGTAGTCGCACTTGAAGCAATAAAGACATATCCAACTACAGGCTCAGTTTCAATTCACGTTCCCCAAAACACTACACTAATAATCAAGGCAAGCGGTAGTTTTGCCGAGTTCGTAAGGGCAAACAGCTAATGCCTTATTTACGCCTAAACATAGAAAACAAGGTGTTTTTAAATTCTTTTATTTAACTTGCACTGTTTGTCGTCAAATCTTGGAAGTTAAATTTGACCCACTTCCCGGTTTCGGATAGAGCTGACATTTTGCATACACGGTTAGTTTGGATGACAATGCAATCTGGCCATTTTGTAAAAATATCAAGATAGCGGTTCCAAAATGGCGCCCGCTTTTATTTTACTTACACTGTTTGTCGTCAAATCTTGGAAGTTAAATTTGACCCACTTCCCGGTTTCGGATAGAGCTGAAATTTTGCATACACGTTTAGTTTGAATAACAATGCAATCTGGCCATTTTGTAAAAATATCAAGATGGCGGTTCCAAAATGGCGCCCGATTTTTGAAATTGTGCTCCGCGGCCCTTTGAAATGGGTATCAAATGAAAGGATATGACAGGTAGAACCCAATAAGCTATGTGGCGTCATTCCAAATTCAAAATGGCGGCCAACACTTACACTGTTTGTCGTCAAATCTTGGAAGTTAAATTTGACCCACTTCCCGGTTTCGGATAGAGCTGAAATTTTGCATACACGTTTAGTTTGGATGACAATGCAATCTGGCCATTTTGTAAAAATATCAAGATGGCGGTTCCAAAATGGCGCCCGATTTTTGAAATTGTGCTAATCGGCCCTTTGAAATGGGTATCAAATGAAAGGATATGACAGGTAGAACACAATAAGCTATGTGGCGTCATTCCAAATTCAAAATGGCGGGCAACACTTACACTGTTTGTCGTCAAATCTTGGAAGTTAAATTTGACCCACTTCCCGGTTTCGGATAGAGCTGAAATTTTGCATACACGTTTAGTTTCGATGACAATGCAATCTGGCCATTTTGTAAAAATATCAAGATGGCGGCTCCAAAATGCCGCCCGATTTTTGAAATTGTGCTCCGCGGCCCTCTGACATGGGTATCAAATGAAAGGATATGACAGGTAGAACACAATAAGCTATGTGGCGTCATTCCAAATTCAAAATGGCGGCCAACACTTACACTGTTTGTCGTCAAATCTTGGAAGTTAAATTTGACCCACTTCCCGGTTTCGGATAGAGCTGAAATTTTGCATACACGTTTAGTTTGGATGACAATGCAATCTGGCCATTTTGTAAAAATATCAAGATGGCGGTTCCAAAATGGCGCCCGATTTTTGAAATTGTGCTCCGCGGCCCTCTGACATGGGTATCAAATGAAAGGATATGACAGGTAGGACACAATAAGCTATGTGGCGTCATTCCAAATTCAAAATGGCGGCCAACACTTACACTGTTTGTCGTCAAATCTTGGAAGTTAAATTTGACCCACTTCCCGGTTTCGGATAGAGCTGAAATTTTGCATACACGTTTAGTTTGGATGACAATGCAATCTGGCCATTTTGTAAAAATATCAAGATGGCGGTTCCAAAATGGCGCCCGATTATTGAAATTGTGCTCCGCGGCCCTCTGACATGGGTATCAAATGAAAGGATATGACAGGTAGAACACAATAAGCTATGTGGCGTCATTCCAAATTCAAAATGGCGGCCAACACTTACACTGTTTTTCGTCAAATCTTGGAAGTTAAATTTGACCCACTTCCCGGTTTCGGATAGAGCTGAAATTTTGCATACACGTTTAGTTTGGATGACAATGCAATCTGGCCATTTTGTAAAAATATCAAGATGGCGGTTCCAAAATGGCGCCCGATTTTTGAAATTGTGCTCCGCGGCCCTCTGACATGGGTATCAAATGAAAGGATATGACAGGTAGAACACAATAAGCTATGTTGCGTCATTCCAAATTCAAAATGGCGGCCAACACTAACTTGCGGAAAGCTTATAATAGACTAAAAAGTAGAAAATATAACCGATCAACTTCCAATTTTGCACACACTCGTAGTTCGGGTGGTTAATGTGTATGAATGATGAGATGAATAGTTGAGTTAAGGGTGAGTTGATAATAAAGAAGCAATACACTTTACAAAAAATCACAAACAAACACAGAGATGCTGCTGTCAACTAAATTCAACTACTCAAATACTGAACTCATGTCCGTATGCATAATTTCAACTAAACCCAGGTAGCAGAGCTGAGTCGAGTTCAGTCAACCTTAACCCAACTCGACTCCCGTTTACATGTAGTTAGACTTGGGTTCAACTTGAGTTCAACTCATCATGTATAAGTACTAAATGCAATCTGACCTTTTTGTAAAAAATCAAGAAGACGGTTGGCGGCCGTTTTTGCAATTATGTTCCACCGAGCCCACGACATGGGTATCAAATGAATACAGTAAACTGTGTGACGTAATTTTAAATCTAATACAATTGCCATCATAAAATGGCGGAATACATATAATAAACTAAAAAGTAGAAAATAAAATAAATGGTTAAAAAAAAATTTAAAAAAAAATTCTTTTCATTAACTAAAAAATGTACTGAAAAGTAATAAAATAAATGGTTAAAAAAAAAATTTAAAAAAAAATTCTTTTCATTAACTAAAAAATGTACTGAAAAGTAAAAAATAAAAAATATTTTAAAGAAAGCGTGAAATTTCAATTTTAATGAAAAAGTTAATTAAAAGAATGGCGCATTTTCATCAAAAATTGAAAATATAACTGTAAATCGCGTGAGATTTACAATAACCCTCAATTTTTTGCTTTGTTAGTTTCAAATTCTAACAAATTTTTTGGATGAAAAATGCGCCATTCTTTTAATTAACTTTTTCATTAAAATTGAAATTTCACGCTTTCTTTAAAATATTTTTTATTTTTTACTTTTCAGTACATTTTTTAGTTAATGAAAAGAATTTTTTTTAAAAATTTTTTTTAACCATTTATTTTTTTTTTATAAAATTATGCGATTTATCACCTTTTTATAAGCAATATAAGTAATTTTTCATTTGTAACCGATAACCAAAATATAAATAATTTATTATTCCATGAGTTTTTTTCCCTATCATTCTTCGTTTTCTTTATTTTTACATTTTTTACATTTCGAATCGAACTTTTTTCTTCTCCTTCAGTCTAAAAAAGTGGGTACTCAAAATATTCTGTCAGATGGCGCTCTAAGTTATTTCAATTGCTCAATAAATGAGATGGTGCTACTAGTTAGTCGAAAAGTGTTTACTCGAACTCTTGATGCTAGATGGCATTAGATGATTAACAAAATGTATTCATTTAAAGTGGTTAGTTGCAACTATGATATCAGATTGCGTTAGGTACTGTAACGGCCGCCCCATGGAGCAAGCCTCTAAAGAGCACTAAATTACCCCCACAACCGAACTTCGGACACAAATGTACTAACTCAAAATCTAAAAGAAAAAAAAAAAAAAAAAACAAAAACAAAAAAATTTTCAATTCATAAAACTTCTTTTTATCCTGATCTGGCAACTCCCTGGCCAAATAAATGTAAGAACACACAACGAAATGCAAAGGAATGCAAGCTAACGGAGTTGCTCTGGGCCGGTGATGTATGGGGGGAGAATTTCTTTTGGTGATGACAGGCAATTTTTGATTTTTTTGGTGAGCGGTCGAGATTTGGTCACGGAGAGGAAGGGATAAAAACGGTTGATTCTGATTCTGAGATGGTCGTTGGGTGAATAATGAGGAGTAGATAGCTGGATCTCGTGAAGAGAAGTCGCATCCGCGAGTGGACAACAATTAGTTCTAAAATTTTCTTTTGGAGTGGAGATTTTTTTTTTGGTTGATCTGTAAATCGTGCAGCGAAGAGGGAGATTTTTTTTCTCTCCGAGTGGAAGAAGGAAGACGCGGAAAAACCGGGGTTCCCGGAAAAATAAAGGGTAAAGTGTTGCGGTTGTTGCATGTTAATTACTTTGTTTTAGGATTCATGGAAAAGATATATGGGACCCAGGTGGGCTATCATAGAAACTACCTGGTGTCCCATAGTAAATAGCGTAATAGCAGGCTGGAAATATTTCCTTGTCTACTTTTTAGTAGGCGATGGAATATCTCCAGCCCTATATAAAGCGAACAATTAGGATTTAAGTTTAGTTGCAATTAGCAACTCATTCCTTGTATATATGTACATATATTAAAATAAATAAAATGTAAATATTATACAATTTTTGGCTAGTGGCCAACCAGGCCACTACATTGGTGACCCCGCATTGAAACAGGGATGCCATCATCACCAGGCATGGCTTGCCCAAACAGCTGCACCAAGAACAGCTGCAACACCAACCCCTCAACATCAGCTGGAACTGTAACTGATACCAGGCCAAAGAGGACATCTCTTCTTTCCGGTGAGGAAACATCCAGCGAGAATCCAAAGAAGACATCTTTTCTTTCCGCCGCGGAGGCGAAATCCAGCAGCCAAACAAAGAAGACATCTCTTCTTTCCGCGGAGGCAACACCCAGCAACATCGCAAGAAGACATCTCTTCATTCCACAAAGCGACGCCTAGCTGGAAGGGGGGTAATATGGGACCCAGGTGGGCTATCATAGAAACTACCTGGTGTCCCATAGTAAATAGCGTAATAGCAGGCTGGAAATATTTCCTTGTCTACTTTTTAGTAGGCGATGGAATATCTCCAGCCCTATATAAAGCGAACAATTAGGATTTAAGTTTAGTTGCAATTAGCAACTCATTCCTTGTATATATGTACATATATTAAAATAAATAAAATGTAAATATTATACAATTTTTGGCTAGTGGCCAACCAGGCCACTACAGATATAGCGCCTATTAAAATAATCGGAGAAAAGGGAAAAGATATGCGTTGGCGGTTTTCCCCCGTGAAAAGCGGATGACTGAAAGGCGAAGGATCACAAAAGGGCAAGATTATGAAGCAGCGAAGGGACTAGGAAAAGGGAAAAGCAGTGATAAGTATTTTTATAAATTATTTACATATGTCGTGCCATAAATATAAAAGAAAGTAAAATTTTGATTGAAAATAATACCTTCCGCGAACATTTTGCATAGTAACCTCCGTAAGGTGACATTTTTTTTTGTTGGAACGACCGTTAAGGAGACCGTTATAAGTGGA
Source organism: Thereva unica (assembly GCA_949987705.1). Taxonomy (NCBI): domain Eukaryota; kingdom Metazoa; phylum Arthropoda; class Insecta; order Diptera; family Therevidae; genus Thereva; species Thereva unica. The sequence goes on from OX465281.1 coordinate 132,822,591, forward strand.
CGATCTCATGTGAAAAGTGCGGTTAGAATGCGTTTTAGAAATATGGAATAAGAGGGTTTTTCGGGATTGGATAGGAAAGTTGGATTCGTGAGAGTGAATATAGCTGTTACGGAGTTTTTTTTAAATATTATCCTGTGTTGTAGGATGTCGGAATAGATTAGTTAAGTATAGAGTGATACGTTGCCGATCCCCTTTGAAAGTGCGTTTAGAAATAGGGAATAACAGGTTTGTTAACTTCCCAGTATAGGAAGTTATTGTAATCGGTCCGAAAATCGAAATCGAAAATTGCAACGTATTTTCATCTTTCAAGGTCCCAGGAGCATTTTAAGCAAAAAATTGGGAGGAAGTATGTGTGTGTGTGTGTATGTGCGTACGGATGTGGTCATTTTTTCCTGAACGATATCGCGCGAACCAAAACTGATATCGACTTCGTTGAGGTGTCGTTCGAAGCGTATTAACCGAAATATGATCTGAAAAGATTTTCATGAAATTCGGTCGAGCCGTTTTTTTGTTTAAGCGACGTCAGTGATTTTTGTACCTGCACGATATCGCCCGAACCACGAAAGATATCGACTTACTTGAGGTGCCGTTCGAAGCGTATTAGCGACAATATAATCTGAAAAGATTTTTATAATATTCGGTCCAGCGGTTTTTTGGTTTAAATGACTTAAGTGATTTTTGTACCTGCACGATACCGCGCGAACTAAAAACTATATCGACTTCATTGGGGTTCCGAAAAACATTAATACATCAATTTTATATACATTTTCTTCATCCTAATCTTGTAAGTGCGCAAATTTAGTTTGACATTTTAGCGAAAATATTGATAAACAATTGTGACAAATTCTCGGTATTATACATATATTCTATAATTGCCTATTGTTCATTTATTATTAAAATATCCAATCATAATATTCAACATCCATCATACTGGGAAGTTGATCGTGTGGACCGAAAGGGTCGAACCCACATCCCAACTAGTTTTGAATTACATGTGAAAGCGGGAATTTTTATTGAGAATATACCTGTTTACACCTATACTTAGGTTATTGAACTTCCACCCCTTTGGCGTACTTTTTAATACTTCCGGTTTAAATATACACCCACACAGGGTCCCACTTTACTGCTACCGAACTTGATTCGTGATCCTACGAACATAGACGACATAATACTAACGGACTATAAGGCGGGGTTACATGATGAGATAATACCCGCTAGGCGGAATGTTACTTCCCACAAGTACCACATAATATTCTGATAACCTGCCGCAAATTAACCAAAAAGAACTCACTCTCGACTGACGGTACGATCACGCCAGGAACTTAATCTATCCTGTTCGTCACATTGATTAAAGAGGACTTACCACGATAAAAATGAGGTTTATGTAAGGCCCAACCCCAGGGTGGCCCTCGGGATTATGGGCGTCCCTAACTGGGGTAAGTGTACTTCACAAGGAAGCCCAAACATGACTGGTGCCCATTGACCACCATCCCTCTCTCTCTTCTTGACCCTCCTCTCGTTGGTCTCGGACGGCTTAAGTGACCCCATTATCGCCCCTTTCTTTCGTTTAATTCTGTTAAATGGCACGAGTTTTTTTTTAACGGTTTAACTGTCACCCCTTCCGCATCTCTGCATCACGAACCCCACCCCATCCGGCGAGCTAGCTTGAGCATCGCAAGTCGTGCCGACTTCAGATGCAGAGGATGCAAGCTTTTTGCGATACCCTCCCGGCGGTCGAACCGTCCCTGCTACCCCTTCTTCATTCATCCTTTCTCCACCCCTTATTTTTGTGACGATGTCTTTCTGGCCTTTAGGGCCCACTCCCTTCTTCGTGCTCCGGCACAAATTATCCCGACAGTTACAAATGGCGCCCAACGGTTGGGCTAGGGAACTAAATTGTATTTATTTTCCTAGTTCAGACGGCAGACTGCATGGCAACGTCTGATTGTCCATCGTGGACATCTGAAAACCTTTATAGTCGGCATTAGATTTTGGATTCTTTCTCAGTTATTGACCCCCCCGCCATGCAATCTGGTCTAGTCTTTGTTTCAGCATTTATTTTTTTGACCGACGATATTGATCTTGTATTGTGGCTCAGGCCAGCGAGAGGAGCCCGGAACGAACTTCTTTCAACTTTACGTTCCCTCAGTCCAAGTTCCTCCGGCTTCTGGATTGGGCGAGGGTGCTTACCGCGGCGCCTTAGCCCTTATCACTTTTTCTCTTTCCTCTATTCTATCTTTCTTCATCTTCACCCACTTCAACTTTCGTCATCTTTCAGCGGTAGCCTCCCTAATTTTTGTACGGTTCCTGTCAATGAGGCTCGGAGTCTGGTTAACAGGCGTACAACGCCTGACTCTGCGCGAGCCTACACTGACAGAGAACACCACTCACTAGTTGTTCTTCCTTTTCTTCCTGTAGCATGGATGGGTGGATCCTGTAACGTCGGTTCTGTCCCGTCTGGGCTATCAGGCGTCCTATCGCCTGGCCTTGCGACAGAATCGACGTTGCAGAATGCAACCACAACCCCCGTTCAATGAACTTTCTGACAATCCGCTTTCCTGGGGCTCGGCAGTGTTGCCGACCAGTTGTGGTGGATTGCCTGAATATTCACCCCAAATTCATGTGGAGGCTTCTATCTCTCTCTTTCTTCTTGGGCACAGTGGATCCGGTCACGATTTGGGTTGCCGGATATCAGACGATAGGGACATCGGTGTTGGGGGTGTTGTTAGGCACTAGTCTAATGCCAACCCCAACATTGATTCCGAAGGTGAAGGCACTTGGTGTTCCTGACGACGTGGATGCCAATCTGCACTGAGTGCAGGCAGACTGGCATCGGCGCCGTCAGCCACCGCACCCTTGGAGGGGATATCCTTCCCTGGGGGCCACATCGATAAATGAATAAAACAAAAAAAAAATAATAATAATAAAATTTTCGTCACTGTATGATCATTCTGCTCTCTCTACTTTATTAAAAATAAATATATATATATAGATTTTTTCTCTTCTCTTCTAATTTTGAATTGCGGATTTTCGTCAATCGGATTTTCGTCACTGTAGGAGCATTCTGCTCCCTCTACTTTATTATAACTAAATATACATATAGATTTTCTCTTCTAATTTCGATTTTCGGATTTGCGTCATTGAGCCAGGTTTTCCTTCCGAGTTTTATTTCTTTTGGCGATAGCCATTATTACTGGACGGTCACAGAATTTGCTAACAACAGTCGTACCATTTTCTTAAATTTTGGGTTTCCCTAGGTCACTATCTGCTAGTCGGTCTCCCAACCATGTCAAGGAATCGGAATGAAAAGGGGCAATTTGCCCCAGGTAAACAGGTTGAAGGAGACGATGAGAACACTCCATCTGAAGAAGGAGATCTGGAACGGGACGCCGTGCTGACAGCCCTGGCTGAGCAAGTGGCGGCCCTACAACACGAAATGGAGCGGATGAAACAGCGCGGCCCCCAAGAACCACCCCTAAATGAGACTGTGTCTAACTTTCTACACCTGCCTACGTCGCCTGGAGCGGGGCCCAGTGGCATTCCTCCGCGGTCCAGCAGCATCGGTGAGCGTCCCCATTACCGCCCTGAAAATACCGGCTCTGCCATCAGGCAGAAGTCGCCAGTCTTGAACTGGAACCTCAAGTTCACGGGTCGCCCGGGAGAAACCTCGGCAGAGGAATTTCTCTATCGACTCGACACCCGAGCTCGAGATGAGGACATATCTTCACGAGAGTTGGTGCGGAATGTGGCCGCTTTACTGACAGGACCCGCTGAGGACTGGTACTGGACCCAGTTCCGGAGACAACATTCCAGTCCCTTGTGGGCGGATTTCAAGTCTGGTCTAGTAGGTCAGTTTGGAGGACTTGAAACAGACTATGAAATAATCAGTCAGATGTTAGAAACTAAGCAATTCAACCAAACCTACGACACTTTCTCGTCAAAGATAATAGCCCTGGCGAACCGCCTAACGCGCCCGATGCCCCCCATCGAGCTGATGCGCATCATTATGACTAATTTAAACGCGACCTTGGGGATCGCCATAATCGGATCTACCTACACAGACCTACGCCAGCTCCGCGAAGCGTGCATTCGTGTGGAGAGATGGCAGAAGGCCAAGAAGGAGGAGAGCCGCCCTTCACACAGAGTACATGAATTGGACGACTTCCACCCACAGCCACCGGCCTTGCCCCATCCCAACTACCTTCGCGACACACCAACTCCTGCAGTAGAAGAGATGAGGGCTGACGCTGCTCCGCGCCGCCCCGTCACGTGTTGGAACTGCAATCAAGAGGGACACCCGTTCTCGGATTGCCCTTCTCCACATAGGAAGATTTTCTGTTATAGATGTGGGCGCCCCGAAGTCTACACTACTTCTTGTCCAGTCTGTTCGGGAAACCGGAACCTGGGTGCGAGGCCACGGGGAGGTTCGCGCCCGACTTAGTCCCTGAAAGTTCCCCCTTTACACCGGATTTATCTACCAGCTTGTCTAATATCTCTGACCTATCGACAATGGAATCTCTGCCGACCTTCCCTTCTCCGCAGGTCAGAGCCTCCTTTATGCAACGATGGGCCAATTATTATCGAATCCGTAAACGAATATTTAATGACGTTGGCGAACAACCACCAGTTCACAAAGCCCCGCGTATTAGGTCATGTGCAATGGAAAAGCGGGCACACAGTCAAAAGATCGTCGCCGCCGTATTACATGAGAACGGGGATGATCGACCTTTCGTCAACGTACAGCTTCAAGGTGTGACCATAACAGGCCTGCTGGACACCGGCGCCAGCATTAGTTGCTTGGGTAGAGGGGCGGAGTTGTTCCTCCAAGAGAACCCGGCCATCAAACTATACCGCTTACGCGCCGATGTCCAGGTAGCTGACGGCACGCCTAAGGACGTAATCGGTTTCATTACCGTCCCAATATCTTATGGATCGAGAACCATTACCATGACCTTATATGTAGTTCCTGGCTTGGCCCAGAACCTTTACCTAGGAGTTGATTTTTGGAGGGCCTTTAGGTTGGCCCCTCATATAATAGGGGAACTCCATCATACTCCACAGCAGGATCCCAATTGCCATCACCTTGAGGAATCTCAACAGGAGCGACTGAACCAGGCCCGAGCGCGGTTCCCGTCTTTCGACACCTGTGGACTCGGCAGAACTCACCTGGAACAGCATGTGATCGACACTGGCGAGGCGGTGCCTATCAAGCAGAGGCACTATCCGGTCTCTCCCGCCATTCAGGCCCTCATGTATGAGGAGGTCGATCGCATGTTGAGTTTAGGTGTGATCGAAGAGTCCAACAGCCCATGGAACTCGCCCGTGGTCCTGGTTCGTAAACCTGGAAAGATCCGCCTCTGTTTGGACTCCCGCAAGGTTAATGTAGTAACAGTGAAGGATGCCTATCCACTGCCTCATATAGACGGTCTCCTGGGGCGCTTGCAAGACACGAAGTTCATCTCTGCGATTGACCTTAAGGACGCCTTTTGGCAAATTCCTTAGAGGAAAAGTCGAGGGAAAAGACGGCCTTCACTGTCCCAGGAAGACCGCTGTATCAATTTACAGTGATGCCGTTCGGGCTTTGTAACGCTCCGCAACGCATGTGTCGCCTCATGGATAAAGCGATACCAGGCTCTCTTAGAGAAAATGTGTTTGTCTACTTAGACGATTTGTTGGTGGTGTCTCCTGACTTTGAGACTCACCTCAAATTGTTGGAAAAGGTCGCTGACTGCCTTCGTCGCTCCGGTTTGACAGTAAATCTGTCCAAGAGCCGGTTTTGCGTCAGGGAGGTGAAATATTTGGGGTTCATCATTGGCGATGGGTCCCTAAAAACGGACCCCGACAAGGTGGCAGCCATCAGGGACTTCCCAGTTCCAAAGTCAGCCAAGCAGGTGAGACGCTTTTTAGGCATGACCGGATGGTATAGGCGCTTCATAGGCAACTATGCGAGCATCGCCTCACCCATTACGGACTGCCTAAGAGGTGGCAAATTTACTTGGTCCGACGAAGCCCAACAAGCATTCATGGAACTTAAGAAGTTAATGATGTCTGCTCCCTTACTGGTTACCCCAGATTTCTCCCGCCCCTTTTTCATCCAGTGTGACGCCAGTAAAACGGGGGTAGGAAGTGTCCTTTTCCAGAGACAGGGCGATGACGAACATCCCATCGCATATTTCTCTAAGAAGCTCAACAGCGCCCAGCGTAATTATTCCATCACGGAACTCGAGTGCTACGCGGCGGTGCTGAGCGTTAAGAAGTTCCGGGCGTATGTGGAAGGGCAGCCCTTCACTATAATTACCGACCATGCCAGCTTGAAGTGGCTCATGAGCCAGACCGACCTAAACGGTCGCCTAGCGAGGTGGAGCCTAAAGCTGCAGGGCTTCCAATTTTCAATCGAGCACCGCAAGGGTAGTCAAAACGTGGTGCCGGAAGCACTATCACGAGTCGACTGTGTCGATGAAGTGACCTTCTGTCGTGAAGTGGACCTAACGTCCCCCGCCTTCAGATCAGCGGACTACCAACATCTCGCTGACAGAATCAGTAGGGATGCTGGGCAGTTACCTGATCTTCAGGTTTCGGAGGGATACGTATTCCACCGTTCGGCCCCACGGACTGGCGATCCCGAGACGGACGATCTGATTTGGAAATTGTGGATCCCTGCAGAATTAACTGCTCCCTTGATCGAGTCGGCTCATGGGCCCCTTCAATCTGCCCATGGCGGTGTTCACAAGACCCTGGCACGCCTCCGAGAAAAGTATTATTGGCCCGGCATGATTAGCCAAGTCCGGAAGTACATCGCGAGCTGTGAAGTATGTAAAGAAACGAAAGCTCCAAACACACCCCTTCGGCCCCCTATGGGTAAAGCCATGGATGTGTGCCGACCCTTTCAACTCTTATACATCGATTATATGGGTCCTTACCCGAGGACGAAGAAAGGCCACACGGCTGTGCTGGTAGTACTAGACGCGTTCTCCAAATTCAGTTTTCTCCACCCCGTAGTAGGCGAAACCTCCAAAGCTGCCGTGAATTTCCTTGAACATCATATCTTCCACACCTTCGGAGTCCCCGAGGTGATATTCTCTGATAATGGAAGTCATTTTACTTCCAAAGAATTCGCGAAGCTGTTGTCCGATTACGGCATCAAACACCAACTCACTGCTATCTATTCCCCACAAGCCAACGCTTCCGAGCGGGTGAACCGCTCAGTATTAGCTGCTATCCGAGCATATTTGAAAGAAGATCATCGGGATTGGGACCTACACCTGTCTGCAATTGAATGTGCCCTACGAAGCGCCCATCACACGTCCATTGGCACCTCCCCATACCAGGCCCTGTTCGGGTGTCCAATGATCCGGTACGGATCCGCGTACCCTATCTTGAAGACCTTAGGTGCCTTGAAAGAGGGAGATATAACCGTAGTTCCGGCAGTAGACCGATGGCAGTCCCGACGTGACCGGATCGAACATCACTTGGCCGCGGCCCACACGAGACATGAGAAACACTACAATCTGCGCTGCAGAGCAGTAGAGTTCTCGCCCGGCCAAGTGGTTTACCGCCGAACCTTCCCTGTAAGCAACAAGGTTGAACAATTTAGCGCAAAATTAGCAGATAAATTCATGAAAGCTCGCGTGAGGCGAAAGCTTGGGAGTGGGAGATATGAATTAGAAGACCCGAAAGGGAAACCTGTCGGTATTTACCACGCCAAAGATATCAAAGCCTGACGGGCTGAGTAGTGGAAGGTGACCTCGTGGATCAGGGGCTCAAGACGACGACAATGTGGTATTGTCGGTGGATTGAGTCCCTGAGGCAGGAGACGTCTTCCGAGCGAGATACCTCGCGCTCAGTGGGACCCTTCGGGACACCGGATGTGCGAAGTCCCTCTAGAGTTCGATCAGGCTTGTGACGCGTTTTAGACTAGGTCCAAGAAGCAAATACGTCCCCCCCGAGTAGCCCTAATAAGGCATCTCGCCGGCTTAACCGGTTAACAATAGGGTACCCGTCGAGGTCCGCTTAGGTAGCTTCCCTAGCGGATGGTACACCACCCTTGTTGTACTTGGCCGTCTGGGGCCAAGTTTTCAGGTAGACGTCTTCTTGATTGTAGCTCGGTTATAACTTGGTGGAGTTACTGTTGTGGCATGGTTAATAGTATAGATCTATTGTAATTTTTTCAATAATGGTGTTTGTGTTGAAACAAAAACCAAAATAGTAAGAAACTTTAATTCCAAATTCTTCGCTATTGATTTTTCTGTTGATTTTTATTGATGAATAACAGTTAATCTAACTTACAAGAAATTTTCTTTTCTCAGTTAATAAAAGTAAATTTTTTTTTATAATTAATGGTTCGGATGGAGAAAATGTATGTGTACTATGGTTATGGCAAAATAGTTTTGTAAATTTTTCATTTTAATTTTTATTCTTATCTCATTTAATATTTCACTTTTGATATTAGTATAAAACAGAAGAATAAATTAAACGAATTTGTCATTATGGAAAGTACCAGAAAAAGAAAAAAAAAGAACTCGTACTCGTTGGATGGTTCGTGACCTACCAATAGATGACCTCACCCCAATATTTTCCTGCCTACCACCGTCTATTCCATTCAACTCTCCCGGTCCGCCAATTCCATTAGCCGCAAACCCAGATATTGAACCATGCGCGACGCCTCAGCCACCCACTGAAGGTTTCAGCCTCGTGCTCTAATGGCTGAGAATGGCTACGGACCGCATTACGTGACAGACCTAACGCCTTTAATATTTTCCGCACTCCTACTGTGCTGCCAAGAAAACCGTTTTCCAGCAGGTTATGACTCGTTCAGCACAAAAATAACGGGCTGCGGCCATTTAAAAGTCTCTCTGTTCGTATAGCCTCGACTCAGTTCTCCTATCATCCTGACATCCAAAGCTCACGAGGCCCACCCTGTAAGACGTTCGCCTATGATTCCAATACTTCACAGATAACCTTTATGCTCTTGTTGGCACACTAGCCACATCCTAGAAGCAAACAGGGAACGCATGGTGCTTGGATGTTCCAGAGGCTGTTGACGAGCGAGAAAGTCCGAAGGGTACTTATGATAGGAAGATAGTCGACCCTGTTGAAGCAGAGACTAGTAATGATTCAGGCATCTCCTAAACTTAAAGACCATAGAAGACCTACACATCGCCTTGGCACCACAGCGGGAGTCCTACATGCAGAATCATCAATTTTGATCGTAAGCAAAGTGTGGTCAGTTTAAATGTATTATTGGGCCTTACGCCAATCCGCGACCGCCCGGCTGGCTCAGTCGGTGGAGCATGAGACTCTTAATCTCAGGGGTGGGTCAGCCCCACGTTGCGTATGAAACCTTAACCTTGTAAACCGTCCGTCCGTTTCTTTTTTTCGCGCTCCCTCTCCCCTGGCGGCGTCCAAGTAGCGCGTGTTGTAACGGCCGCCCCATGGAGCAAGCCTCTAAAGAGCACTAAATTACCCCCACAACCGAACTTCGGACACAAATGTACTAACTCAAAATCTAAAAGAAAAAAAAAAAAAAAAAAAAAAAAAAAAAAAAACAAAAAAATTTTCAATTCATTAAAACTTCTTTTTATCCTGATCTGGCAACTCCCTGGCCAAATAAATGTAAGAACACACAACGAAATGCAAAGGAATGCAAGCTAACGGAGTTGCTCTGGGCCGGTGATGTATGGGGGGAGAATTTCTTTTGGTGATGACAGGCAATTTTTGATTTTTTTGGTGAGCGGTCGAGATTTGGTCACGGAGAGGAAGGGATAAAAACGGTTGATTCTGATTCTGAGATGGTCGTTGGGTGAATAATGAGGAGTAGATAGCTGGATCTCGTGAAGAGAAGTCGCATCCGCGAGTGGACAACAATTAGTTCTAAAATTTTCTTTTGGAGTGGAGATTTTTTTTTTGGTTGATCTGTAAATCGTGCAGCGAAGAGGGAGATTTTTTTTTCTCTCCGAGTGGAAGAAGGAAGACGCGGAAAAACCGGGGTTCCCGGAAAAATAAAGGGTAAAGTGTTGCGGTTGTTGCATGTTAATTACTTTGTTTTAGGATTCATGGAAAAGATATAGCGCCTATTAAAATAATCGGAGAAAAGGGAAAAGATATGCGTTGGCGGTTTTCCCCCGTGAAAAGCGGATGACTGAAAGGCGAAGGATCACAAAAGGGCAAGATTATGAAGCAGCGAAGGGACTAGGAAAAGGGAAAAGCAGTGATAAGTATTTTTATAAATTATTTACATATGTCGTGCCATAAATATAAAAGAAAGTAAAATTTTGATTGAAAATAATACCTTCCGCGAACATTTTGCATAGTAACCTCCGTAAGGTGACATTTTTTTTTGTTGGAACGACCGTTAAGGAGACCGTTATAAGTGGACGATCTCATGTGAAAAGTGCGGTTAGAATGCGTTTTAGAAATATGGAATAAGAGGGTTTTTCGGGATTGGATAGGAAAGTTGGATTCGTGAGAGTGAATATAGCTGTTACGGAGTTTTTTTTAAATATTATCCTGTGTTGTAGGATGTCGGAATAGATTAGTTAAGTATAGAGTGATACGTTGCCGATCCCCTTTGAAAGTGCGTTTAGAAATAGGGAATAACAGGTTTGTTTTGAATTACATGTGAAAGCGGGAATTTTTATTGAGAATATACCTGTTTACACCTATACTTAGGTTATTGAACTTCCACCCCTTTGGCGTACTTTTTAATACTTCCGGTTTAAATATACACCCACACAGGGTCCCACTTTACTGCTACCGAACTTGATTCGTGATCCTACGAACATAGACGACATAATACTAACGGACTATAAGGCGGGGTTACATGATGAGATAATACCCGCTAGGCGGAATGTTACTTCCCACAAGTACCACATAATATTCTGATAACCTGCCGCAAATTAACCAAAAAGAACTCACTCTCGACTGACGGTACGATCACGCCAGGAACTTAATCTATCCTGTTCGTCACATTGATTAAAGAGGACTTACCACGATAAAAATGAGGTTTATGTAAGGCCCAACCCCAGGGTGGCCCTCGGGATTATGGGCGTCCCTAACTGGGGTAAGTGTACTTCACAAGGAAGCCCAAACATGACTGGTGCCCATTGACCACCATCCCTCTCTCTCTTCTTGACCCTCCTCTCGTTGGTCTCGGACGGCTTAAGTAACCCCATTATCGCCCCTTTCTTTCGTTTAATTCTGTTAAATGGCACGAGTTTTTTTTAACGGTTTAACTGTCACCCCTTCCGCATCTCTGCATCACGAACCCCACCCCATCCGGCGAGCTAGCTTGAGCATCGCAAGTCGTGCCGACTTCAGATGCAGAGGATGCAAGCTTTTTGCGATACCCTCCCGGCGGTCGAACCGTCCCTGCTACCCCTTCTTCATTCATCCTTTCTCCACCCCTTATTTTTGTGACGATGTCTTTCTGGCCTTTAGGGCCCACTCCCTTCTTCGTGCTCCGGCACAAATTATCCCGACAGTTACAGTACTATAAAAAACATGTAGTTCACAGTACAAATGTACAGTAAAATTTTGAAATACCGAATGCCGAGTTCGTAATCGTAAATTATTTCTAAAAATATGACATATTCCTTACAAGTTAGTCAAATCCAGCACTGTTGATGTCAAATAGCATTCTCTATCATTTCGATGTTTAACAAAAAGTGTACGCATGGTTCGCGTTTCAAGAGGGCGGATTACCATTTTCTTCACAACCCCCTCGACATGGGTATCAAATGAAAGGGTATGATAAGTAGAATACAATAAGCTATGTCTCTATATCCATGACGGCTGTCTCAAGAGGGCGGACTACCATTTCTTCACCACCACCTCGACATAGGTATCAATTGAAAGGGTAGAAGTAGAACACCATAAGCGATATAATATACTCAATATATGGTTAGATCCATGGTGGTCATCTCAAGAGGGCGGATTACCATTTTCTTCACAACCCCCTCGACATGGGTATCAAATGAAAGGGTATGATAAGTAGAATACAATTAGCAATATAGTATACTCAATAAATAGTTAGATCCACCGAGGCCACCTCAAGAGGACGCATTACCATTTTCTGCACAACCCCCTCGACATGGATATCAAATGAAAGGGTATGATAAGTAGAATACAATAGGCTATGTCTTTAAGTAGAATACAATAAGCTATGTCTTTATAGCCATGGCGGCCGTCTCAAGAGGGCGGATTACCATTTCTTCAACACCACCTCGACATAGGTATCAATTGAAAGGGTATCGTAAGTAGAATACCATAAGCGATATAATATACTCAATATCTGGTTATATCCATGACGGTCATCTCAAGAGGGCGGATTACCAGTTTCTTCACAACCCCCTCGACATGGGTATCAAATGAAAGGGTATGATAGTAGAATACATGTAAAAATTGTTTGTACACTCAAAAGATTCGTAAATCGGAAATGATTTCGGCAGCACCTGTTCTCATAATACAATTGAAATTATTCGAACTGAAAAATAAAAAGTTTTTTAAAATTGAGCAATGCGATATCAAAGTTGTCCCTTCTGCAAAATTGCATAAAGGAGGTTCAAATTATAAAGTGATTAGTGCTATATTCCATACTGGAACACTCGAACAAGGTCATTACATCTGTTTCAAATGGAAACGTAAAAATATAAAATAGTAAAAAAACGCACGTGCAGTTGGTATTTCAATTTTATTCAATAAGTGTACTTCAATATTTGCAAACTTACAACCTAATCATGCAACTTATGCTAATATATAAATATATATTGCTAATATATAAAATTATATTAGTTTAAATAAACTACTTGCTGCAATGCCTTTGGTGTCGCTGGTTCGTCGTAAAAGTGCCAGTCCTGCGTCTCGGTGGTTCGTTGAATGTTGCCCTTAATGCCCTGGATATTTCCTTTTACTGCGTGCTTAAATATACTTCAAATGCAGGCAGAATTCCGGCCTTCCAATAAATGGTATGCACAGGAATTCACTGCGATTGTTTGAACTCTATAATTTTCTAAGGACAAACAAGCATGCAGAATTTGCCACCTTCCGCCAGTAAGCGGTGTGCAGAAATTCACTGCTAAATTCTACGACTGTAAGATACGCGAACACAAACTTAATAGCAGACAAATTCTGGCCTTCCACAAAATGGTATGCGCATGAATTTACTGCTATTTATCTATTCTACGTAAGACGAAAACAAAGTGAATAAATTGCAGGCAGAACTTTAGCCTTCCACAAAGTGGTGTGCTTATGAGTTCACTGCGCTTTATAAATCAAATCTACAATACAACAAAAACGTGCATGTAAAATTTTCCGCCTTCCACGTTGTGGTGTGCGCGAAAATTTGCTGCCCGCTACCAATATCAAACACAATACAACAAAAGTGCGTGTGAAATTTTCAGCCTTCCACGTAATGGTGTGCTTGAAAATTTCCTGCTTGCTATCAAAGTTCAGGTTTAATATTTGCATGCAAAACTCTCACCTTCCAAATGGTCCGGAGAGTTCTCTGCGTATCTAAAAAATGAGAGACCGAATAAGGATGCGTCCGCGTTTTTATAGTTCAAAGATAACGGTATCCTTTAGGAAATTTTGTTTCCTTGTTGCGAACTGCCTTATCGGCAACGTAAAATTATAAATTTTCTCCGAATTTTGAGGCCAATTGTATAATAATTATTTGTAATGTATTTAAATAATTATTTTAATTTGTCTTTATATTTTTTCGACTGTTTTTTCTCTTTTTTGTCGATTTTTATTGCAGGGATATTTTTATTCCCTAAAATGGCCATGAATAATTTCCCTTCTGCATTTTGTACACAACTATTCTTGTCTCGCTTTAATTTTATAAGTTTATTTTCTCTTTCTTTCTCCTTAACCTTATGGAGAAATATTATTATTAAAATATCTTTTTACACGTATCTTTTTCGATGTTTTTAATGTCACCATTAGAATCCGCGCGAAATTCTACATAACTTTCATATGTCATTTTCATATGAAACATAAAATTTGACGTTTCTTTGCCGGGCGAAGTTTTGTGTATGTCGCGAGTGATATTTTAGTGTTTTTCACCTGTTTTTCCTGACCTTTCAGGTAAGTAACGTGATGTGGTGTGTCTATTGTTCACCTGTGAAAAGTTGTGTGTGTTGTAGGTGTGGGAAATTGTGTTTTCTTGTGTGAAAATACGTGGATAAAAATGATAGGTTATATCCGTCATTTTCCACCTAAAAATGCTATTTTTCACCTGTAATGTGTGAAATAGACACATATTGTACAGGTGAAATGATATGTAGCACATATTGCGCAAGTTTCCTTAACTTGGATGTGCTTTTTATATGTTATTTAGTTAAATTCGGTTTGTTTACATTCTTCTGTTGTTGTTGTTGTTGTCTGTGACTTTCAATTATCTTTATTTTTATTAATTCTACTTGTCTCGTTTCAGATAAAATTTGCAGGTAAGTATGATCTTCTAGTTTGTTTTTAATATTGTTACGTTTTTACGGCTTAACGGATTCGTAGGATTAATTAAGGAATACACTTTTTAATTATCCACACAATAATTTATTTATTACAAACCGAAACACAATTTAATTACAAACACAATTCTTACAGTTCACTATAATCACTTTAAATTTAATAACTCGCACTATTAAACTCTATCTATCGCTTTATAGTTCACTTTTAAATCACCACTTTTCACTGTTTTCACTTTAGAACACTTTATCGCCTTTCAAATCAAAACTGACTCGATAGCGGCTGCCAGGCGCTTTTATATAGGCAGCTCCACCTTTGTCTACTTTCTGGAACCTTCGTTTTCTGGTTCCTTGTGGTATGTTCTCTTATTTCGTTAAGTTTCGACCAGCTTGAAGTTGTCTTCGCTTATCGCTCGTTAGTTTAGTACATCAATTCTCTACTTCAGACAACAACCGAAAATCGTTGATTCATCCTCTCGACAAACAGATGGCGCATAATCATCACATTGCCCCCTTCTTAGGACTGTTCGTCACGAACAGTTGTCCATCCTGGATCCGGCTGATGATACAGGCATAGCCTGTCTATGTGCACAATCTTCTTCTTTGCTTTGGGTCCTTGTTGAATTCTGTAGACCACATCGTTGATCCGTGTTAGGATTTTATAGGGCCCCTCCCACTGACGCTGAAGTTTCGGAGACTTGCCTTTCCGTCTTCGAGGGTTGAACAGCCAAACGAGGTGACCTTCCTGGAATCCGCTACAGTTTGCTCGGAGGCCATACCTTGGTTTCATCCTGTCACTGGCCGTCTTAGGATTCTCCCTTGAGATTTTGTCAACTGAGGCTCCAACGTGGTGTTGTCTTATTTCTCCTTTCGCTCTTACTCGAGGACCCTTGCTGCCGGCACAAGCTGTGCATTTGCGACACCAATTCGTAACATCCTCCCGCATGTGAAACCAATAGAATCTCTCCTTTATTTTTGACAGAGTTTTGTTGACTCCCAAATGTTCTCCTGACGGGCCATTATGACACTCCTCAAGAATATCTGTTATTCCAGCACGAGGGACTAACACCTGCATTCGATGAGAGGTACCATCAGCTGTTTCCCATTTGCGCTTCAATACTCCTCCTTCGATATGCAATGAATCCCATTGGGCCCAATAGTTCTTCAGGATTTCACTTCTCTCTGCGATGTCTTTCCATTTAGGCTTCTCGTTGTGTTCTTTCCATGACAAAATCGCAGAAATGTCCGGGTCCTCGCGTTGCGCATCTCGAATTCCTTGATCCTCATATTTTATGCTTGACTCCGCAGTCGTCTTTTGACACTTTTCCTCAATACGCCAGCGATAGTTAAAACCTGGTTCGCATGGTCGCCGGGACAGTGCAGTATCCATTGGAATTCCCCTGTTGCGGTGTTTCATCATCAATTCTCCAAGGTCCAATAGTATTCCGTGTGTTGTCATAAAGTCCAAACCAAGAATACACTCGTCTACTATGTCAGCTACCAGGAACGAATGTGTAAACTTAATGTCGCCTAGTACCACGTCCATCATCATTGTTTCCCCATGTAATTTCACTGGTTCTCCTGTTACAGTTTTCAGAATGTACTGGTCCGCGTTTTTCAGCCACTTTCTACCGACCAAATCAGCCCTGATGACAGATCTTGAAGCACCTGTATCCACGGTAATTGTGTATTGTTCATCACCAACTTTCCCCTCGATGACAAGGCTGTTGTTGCCACGCTGCAGTTGGGTGATGTTGACGATGACATCAGGGGTCTCCATTTTCCCCACTAACTCCCTCCGGTCACCTTTCTGCCGTTGTCCACATTTTTCACAGCATGCTGAGCCACTCCTACTCCCTGGCGATTCCACTCTCCTTCGCTTTCGGCAACTCCTTTGTAAATGGCCCGGCTCGCCACAGTTCCAGCATCGTAGGCGACGACGTACTTCCGAGGTGTTGACTCGTTGGCAAATGCTCTCAGTCATATTGATTCCCCTGAGGTGGACCGTATTCCTTGTTGCTTGCTTCGCTGCCTCGTATGCCAGAGCATATGCCAAAACTTCTGCGGTATTCTTCTTTCCGGCCAATCTGGCTGCCTGTTGTAGATCTCGGTCAGCAAAAGAGTTAAGGAAAGCCTCTCTTGCTACTTCGTTGATGTAGTCTTGGCCGAAGCTAGGATAAGCCAGATGCACTAACCTCTCGATATCGGCGCATAGTTGTTGTAAAGTTTCTCCTGGCTTTTGAAGTCTGTTTCGAAGTTGAAGTCGATAAACCTCTTGCAGGTGCTGATCACCGTAACGCATTTCCAGCGCTTGAACTAAGAACCCGTAGCTGTTGCGATGTTCTGCTGGTATTGACTGCAATATTTCTGCCGCTGGGCCCCTTAGTGACAACGTTAAGGCCGTTGCTTTTTCCTCCTCAGTCCAGAAATTGCCTGCTGCTGCTGCTTCGAATTGGAGCTTATAAGTAGGCCATGGGCTTTGCCCGTCGAAAGTTGGAGGCTGCAATTTCCTAACTCCGATGACTTCGTGTGATGCCGTCCCTGGGTGGTGAATCTTTACCCTTTCTAGATCTGCTCTGACTGTTTCTAGTTCAATTTCGAGTTTTCCTAGATCATTCCTTACGTTTGCCTTGATGGAAGATTCGAGATTATCCAGGTCATTCCTTACATTTGCCTTGATGGAAGATTCGAGACTTTCCAGATCATTCCTTACATTTTCTTTCATGTTATCCAGCTTATTGTCGACAGAAAGTGAGAATGATTCGATTTTCTGCTCCAACTGGCTCCTCTGTTCTTCCATCGACTCTTTGAGTTCTGCGATCGAACGTTCATGAACTACTGTTAACATTTTTTGTTCATCTTTTAACGCCGACACTTCCGCCTTGATCTCTGTTGTCGCTTCCCTCATATCTGCTGATGACCGTTCTTGCGCTTCCTTCATCTCTGCCGATGCACGTTCTTGCGCTGCGGATGACCGTTCTTGCGCTTCCCTCATTTCGGCTGTCGCTTCTTTCATCTCTGCTGATGCACGTTCTTGCGCCTTTTTCATCACCATCAATGTCTTAAGAAGTTCTGCCATACTCACTGTCGCTTCTTCTGGCTCCGCTTCTACCTCGTCTTCAAACATGTAGGTTTCAGGATCCTTACCTTCGTTCACCATAGCTTCTCGAAGCTAATAACTTCAAAAGTAAAGGTCGTAGCATAATAGTTGTTAGACATTATTCATAGGAAATTGTCCAAGCTTTCCAATTTTGTAAAACAAAATATTGGTTTATTACGTATTTTTTGGAGAAAAAGGTGGTTGAAGTGGAAATTTTAGTGAAAAAAAAACAAAATTTTGTCTTTGATGACTCATAACTCTGGATGTTGGTGGGTTGACCCCTTGACTTTTACAGATTTAGATAGGTGGGAGTATTCTGCGTAGATTGATGTCTTACTCATTAAAATATCTAAAAAGGGGACAAAAATACAGGGTAATATGTAAACCTCTACCAAAAAAACTTCAAAACGCCATATCTCGAAAACGAAAAGAGGTACCCCCCCACTTTTACTTTTTTTGCGATAATTTTTTATGTACTATTTGCCATTTTCCTTTGTACCATGAGTTACGGAACACCCTGTATATATATTTTTCTTCATTTCAGCATATTTCATAAGTTTAATTTAGTTTTTAAGTTTATTTCAAAATTCATTTTTAAGTTTATTTATTTTTAAGTCTTAGAATTAGGGTAAATAGATTAAGTTTATAGATTCTTAGGATAAATTAAATTTGTATTTTATATGTGTTGTGTTTTTTTTTGTTTGCAATTCGGTCCCCTTTCAGGTTGTTATGTTCGGGGCCGAACATTCTCCCCCGCGTTGAACTCTCAAGTTCAACCTTTCCTTCAGCTTTTTTAAGCCTCTTTTGTGGTGGTGATGAAACACGATGCGTCCATCGGCCTTGACCTGGAGCCGTGCCTGATAGGTATTGGGTAAACTGACGGTGATTTCTTTTTTTTTCGTATCTCGGACTCGATTGAATTTAATCCGTTGGATTATACTCCGAGGTAAGTATAAATCTTCGCCTTCACGGGTGACAAAGCGCTGAAAACAATTATTAGCGCGTTGGGCTAGCTCGGTCAAGTTAGTTGTTGGTGTGAGCCTCTCCAGGTTGTAGTAGAACCTCCCATTGATGATGGCTGGTTTCTCTAGGATAGGAGGTTGTGTTCGTTTTCTCTGAGGCTCCTTGGTGCTAGGACCTGGACAAGATGTTGGTGTTTCCGAGGCAGATGCTGGTGGTGATGGGGTCGACAAATCAATAGTGAAGTCGAAGTCGAGGTCCAAATAAGGGCTGCCGGCAAACAAGAAGCTATCTTCCACTGCCGCTAAGTCTTCTTCAGTGTAGTCGTATTCACTCATCTGAAAAAAGGCTTATGGATTACGGATTTCATGATAGGATAAGGACAAAACTGGATGCAAGAAACGGACATTTAACAAGACGATCACGAACGTTGCCGACTATGGAGTTAGTTATCCTTTGCGCTTGTTGGTTGCTCTGTTGGCAAACGGCAAATCTTCGTTACCGGTCTTAGAAAGCTGCTGCGGCCGGTTCTGACTTGTACCACCCGTATCAAGCCGTCAGGTCCTGGAAACGTTTTTTCCACGATGGCGAGTGGCCAGTTTGTTGGTGCTGTGGTTTCTTGTTTTATAAGCACAATGTCGCCTATTTGGAGATTCGGTTGCTCTCTTTGCCATTTTGGTCGTTGTTGCAACTGATTGAGGTAATCTTTGGACCATGTATTCCAGAATTTTTTAACTATATCTTGTATCAATTTCCATCGCCGTGATAATGACATGTTGTTTTCTGTATTTGGCTCTGGTACAGCATTGAGTGCTCGCCCAATCAAAAAATGCCCCGGGGTAAGAACAAAGGATTCGTCTGGATCATTTCTTACACTACATAAGGGTCGTGAGTTCAAGCAAGCTTCAACTTGATTGAGGACGGTTGCATATTCCTCAAAGGTATATATTGAGTTTCCTAGCGTTCTATGCAAGTGATGTTTTATTGATTTCACCCCCGCTTCCCAGAGTCCTCCAAAATGGGGAGCCGCTGGTGGGTTGAAGTGCCAAGTGATTTTTTCATTGCCAAATATTGTACAGCCTTTGGATTAGCGTCTTTTATGGCTTGTCTTACTTCTTTATCCAATATGGTTTTTGCTCCTATAAAATTGGAGCCACAGTCGGAGTATATGTCTGATGGTAATCCTCTTCTGCCAATAAAACGTTTTAATGCTGCAATGAAGGCCATCGTAGAGAGATCTGACACCAACTCGATGTGAATGGCTCTGGTCGCTAGGCAGATGATGACACAGATGTAAGCTTTTTGTAGCTTAGCGTTGCGTAGCGACGAAGTCTTTATTATTATTGGGCCAGCGTAGTCTATTCCTATTTTAGTGAATGGGTTGGAGATATTAACTCTGGGTGCTGGTAAGTCCCCCATCAACTGTGTCATAGTTTGACCTCGATGTCTGGCACAAATGACACATTTGTGTATTCTACTCGTAACGCATCGTCTAGCATCCAGAATCCAATATTTTTGGCGACTGGTAGCTAGAACGAGTGACGTTCCTCCATGAAGAGTTGCTAAGTGTAGTTGATCGATGATCATATGTGTCACTTGGTGCCCCTGCGGAAGGATGATTGGGTGCTTGGCGTCATATGTCAATGCTGCATTTGATAATCTGCCTCCTAATCGTATGAGACCATCCTTATCCATAAATGGGGTCAGCTTAAGCAGCCGACTGGTGCGCGCTAGTGATTGTTTATGGAGGAGCTTCGCGTAATCGTCGGCAAATTCGATTTTTTGTACCAGCCGCAAGATAGTAGTCTGTGCCTCCTGGTATTCAGTAGTGGATATGTAATTAACCCGTTTTGCCTGTCTATTTTTGCAGTTATGTCTAAATCGTAAGAGGAGGGCAATGATGTGTGTGAGCCGTGTGATGGTGGAATATCGTAGCAGAATATTGTCCTCCAGTTGCGCTAGGAAATTAACTGTGGCTGAGCGTTTCACTTCGCATTCCGTATTGTTTGGTATGTTTTGGATTTTTGGCCATTGATCGGAATTGCAAATCAACCAGCTTGGTCCGTTCCACCACAGCTGGTGGTTGACCAAATTAGAAACTGTGATGCCTCTTGAAGCTAGATCCGCTGGATTGTCTTTAGTGGGTACGTGCCGCCATTGATCGTATCGTATCGTTTCTTGTATTTCGACGACGCGGTTAGCAACATAAGTCTTCCATTTAGCCGGATGTTCTTTCACCCATTGCAGAGTTATCATAGAAATCGGTCCAGGCATATATGGGCATGTGTAGTAGTTGCATATCCTCTAGGGTGGTTTGCAGTAATCTAGCCAAGAGTACAGCTGCATTTAGCTCCAATCGAGGAATCGTTGTGGGCTTAGTGGGCGCCACTCTGGTCTTCGAAGTGAGTAAGTGTGATGTAATTTCTCCATTATCCGTCTCCACTCTTAAATACAAGACGGCTGCATATGCTCTGGATGACGCATTGCAGAACCCATGTAGCTGCATATTTGCCGTTTTGGAGTATTCGACCCATCTTGGAATACGCAGAGTTTTTAAATGCTGTAGATCCGTTTTAAATGTACTCCATTGATTCTCTATTAAGCTTGATACCGGTTGATCCCAAGCATGACCAGTTATCCATAATGACTGCATTATTATTTTTGCAGTAATCAGAATAGGTGCGAGCCATCCCAATGGATCGTATAATGAAGCGACTTGTGACAAGATATTTCTCTTGGTTGCAGCGGCGCACTCCGGCAGTGGATTAACAACAAAGGAAAAATAATCTGGTCCAGGATGCCAACGAACGCCAAGAGTCTTAACGACATCATCTGAAACCAGGGTTAGGGTGGACTTTAATTCCCGATCTTCTTGTGGTATGTCTTCTAGTAACGCGGGGTAATTACTTGTCCATTTTCGTAGCTTAAAGCCCCCTGCTTTGGTCATGCTACGTAGTTCTAGTTGCAGTAACTTGGCTTCCTCAATGTTGTCCGCACCGCTTAGCAAATCGTCAACATAAATGTTGTTGTATATGGCTGTGTATGCTAAGGGCCATGTCTCCCTTTCATCATCCGCAAGTTGCTGCAACGTGCGTATAGCCAAATATGGTGCGCATGCTGTTCCAAAGGTTACTGTTTTTAATTTGTAATCCTGTGGTAGCCGAGTCTGGGGATGCTGCCAAATGATTCGCTGGAAGTTCTGGTGGTCTGGATGAATGCTGATCATGCGGTACATTTTTTCTATATCCGCGTTCATGGCCACCTTATATTTTCTCCAATTTAATAGGGTCGCGAATAGTTTGGGCTGCAACGTTGGTCCTACCAAAAGGTGGTCATTGAGGGATTTTCCATTCGTTGTTTTAGCGGAGGCGTCAAAAACCACTCTTAATTTGGTTGTGGAGCTGTCTTTGAAGACAGCGTGATGAGGTATGTAGTAATGTTCCTCCTCATTGTTCGGGGGATCTACTGCTTCCATATGTCCAAGGTTTGTGTACTCATCCAAACACTTGGTATATTCATCCTTAAGTTGAGGCTTCTTAGTGAATTGTCTCTGCAATGCCAGAAACCGGTTCATTGCTTGTGGCCTTGACTGTCCCAAGATAGGAGCCTTGTTGTCCACGAAGGGCAGCGCCACTTGATAGCTTCCATTTGCCTTCCGGATGTGTGTTTTGTGGAAGATTTGTTGACATGTTTCGTTCTCTGGACATTCCTTTAAGTAGTGCAGTTTTTGCACAGCTGTTAGCTTGGGGTTACTATGTACCAGCGACACGAACACGTCATGAAAGGAACGCCACATATCGTAGTTGCCATTGTATTTTGGCAGGCTAATTCTAGGGAGCTGAATGTCGTGCTGCGTCCCAATTTGTTGCAGCTCTGGTGTTCTAATAGCTGGAGTGGTGCCTGGCTCTGAAGAAGTGTTTGGTGCATTTCTTTGTAATCCATCCAACAATTCACCCATATGTTCGGCGTATTTGATTTCCATTTCACTATATCGATCGAGACGCAAATACTCCACCGAGACTTCTACAGGATTATCGAGTGCTGCTTCATTTATGGCTAAGTCATTATTACAGAATTCTTCCCATAATGCCTTGTAGTCGTTGATTCTGGATTGATAATATCCATATGAACGTTTTGCTCGGTTTTTTTCCGTTTTCGACGAATTTCTCCAATCGATTTCGTAGCATAGATTGTTTTCGGCACAATTGTTGCAGAGTCGCCATGATTTAATGTACCTATGTAAGTTTGCAAAAAGTATAAAAATTAAATAAGTTTGAATACGCTGCACGAAATCTCGGTGGAACCTCCAAATGTTTCAAACGGAAACGTAAAAATATAAAATAGTAAAAAAACGCACGTGCAGTTGGTATTTCAATTTTATTCAATAAGTGTACTTCAATATTTGCAAACTTACAACCTAATCATGCAACTTATGCTAATATATAAATATATGTTGCTAATATATAAAATTATATTAGTTTAAATAAACTGCTTGCTGCAATGCCTTTGGTGTCGCTGGTTCGTCGTAAAAGTGTCAGTCCTGCGTCTCGGTGGTTCGTTGAATGTTGCCCTTAATGCCCTGGATATTTCCTTTTACTGCGTGCTTAAATATACTTCAAATGCAGGCAGAATTCCGGCCTTCCAATAAATGGCATGCACAGGAATTCACTGCGATTGTTTGAACTCTATAATTTTCTAAGGACAAACAAGCATGCAGAATTTGCCACCTTCCGCCAGTAAGCGGTGTGCAGAAATTCACTGCTAAATTCTACGACTGTAAGATACGCGAACACAAACTTAATAGCAGACAAATTCTGGCCTTCCACAAAATGGTATGCGCATGAATTTACTGCTATTTATCTATTCTACGTAAGACGAAAACAAAGTGAATAAATTGCAGGCAGAACTTTAGCCTTACACAAAGTGGTGTGCTTATGAGTTCACTGCGCTTTATAAATCAAATCTACAATACAACAAAAACGTGCATGTAAAATTTTCCGCCTTCCACGTTGTGGTGTGCGCGAAAATTTGCTGCCCGCTACCAATATCAAACACAATACAACAAAAGTGCGTGTGAAATTTTCAGCCTTCCACGTAATGGTGTGCTTGAAAATTTCCTGCTTGCTATCAAAGTTCAGGTTTAATATTTGCATGCAAAATGGTCACCTTCCAAATGGTCCGGTTCTCTGCGTATCTGAAAATTGAGAGACCGAATAAGGATGTGTCCGCGTTTTTATAGTTCAAAGATAACGGTATCCTTTAGGAAATTTTATTTCCTTGTTGCGAACTGCCTTATCGGCAACGTAAAATTATTAATTTTCACCGAATTTTGAGGCCAATTGTATAATAATTATTTGTAATGTATTTAAATAATTATTTTAATTTGTCTTTATATTTTTTCGACTGTTTTTTCTCTTTTTTGTCGATTTTTATTGCAGGGATATTTTTATTCCCTAAAATGGCCATGAATAATTTCCCTTCTCCATTTTGTACACAACTATTCTTGTCTCGCTTTAATTTTATAAGTTTATTTTCTCTTTCTTTCTCCTTAACCTTATGGAGAAATATTATTATTATAATATCTTTTTACACGTATCTTTTTCGATGTTTTTAATGTCACCATTAGAATCCGCGTGAAATTCTACATAAGTTTCATATGTCATTTTCATATGAAACATAAAATTTGACGTTTCTTTGCCGGGCGAAGTTTTGTGTATGTCGCGAGTGATATTTTAGTGTTTTTCACCTGTTTTTCCTGACCTTTCAGGTAAGTAACGTGATGTGGTGTGTTTATTGTTCACCTGTGAAAAGTTGTGTGTGTTGTAGGTGTGGGAAATTGTGTTTTCTTGTGTGAAAATAGGTGGATAAAAATGATAGGTTATATCCGTCATTTTCCACCTAAAAATGCTATTTTTCACCTGTAATGTGTGAAATAGACACATATTGTACAGGTGAAATGATATGTAGCACATATTGCGCAAGTTTCCTTAACTTGGATGTGCTTTTTATATGTTATTTAGTTAAATTCGGTTTGTTTACATTCTTCTGTTGTTGTTGTTGTTGTCTGTGACTTTCAATTATCTTTATTTTTATTAATTCTGCTTGTCTCGTTTCAGATAAAATTTGCAGGTAAGTATGATCTTCTAGTTTGTTTTTAATATTTTATTAATAATTTCATCCATTTTTTAGGTTTTTAGGTAATGGGCAAGTATCAACTTGCTATTGTTTGTAAAGTAAACAAACAAACATAAATAACTAGGTAAGTAATATTTTTCTGCAAAATTATATTATTGTATTGATTTTTAAGTTAATTTTGATTTCAGGTTTATTTTCATTTTATATTTCAGGGCTAATGTTTATTATTTATTTCTTATGTTTCAGGATTTATTTATTAAAATTCAATGGAGTGTATATATATATATATATATATATATATATATATATATATATATATATATATATATATATACATATATATTTTTTTCTTCATTTCAGCATATTTCATAAGTTTAATTTAGTTTTTAAGTTTATTTCAAAATTCATTTTTAAGTTTATTTATTTTTAAGTCTTAGAATTAGGGTAAATAGATTAAGTTTATAGATTCTTAGGATAAATTAAATTTGCATTTTATATGTGTTGTGTTTTTTTTTTTTGTTTGCAATCCTGTCCCCTTTCAGGTTGATGTGTTCGGGGCCGAACAACATCAGCATGTTGAAACAAAAATCGAGCTGGTTATGGATCAATAATTCCATAATGCAGAAATCTTGGCCGAGAAACTCGAAAGGAGCTTATTTTTTTTTTACAAAGGCAAAAATATTAGTTTCAATTCCTGCATTTTGTTATTACCTACTTATAAAATAAATAAAAAAATATAATGAACATTTAAATACATAATATTTCTTTATACAGAAGATTATTTATTTTTTATTTTAGAATGTATTAAAACAAAAAAGAGTGATATCCCACCAAAAAAAAAAAAACATTAAAAATGTGAATTAGAAGTTCGTGGGCGCGGAAATTATTTATTGGGACAGTTTAAACACTCTTTTAACAAAAAGAAGTGATATGGATTAGTCAAGATGAATCGTTAATAGCATGAAATAATTAAACACGTGCATTTACGAACGAATTCAAAGGAATTATACAACTGCCAATTTTTATTTAAAACTCAATAAAGTATTATCAACCGTGAAAAAGTTGGCTGGCGCGTTCGTTGTATACCTAGCATGAATCTTTGCTGTACTTCGAAATGTAACCAATTTTATTAGAAACACTATAGACTGAGCCACACTGAATTCGTTCGTAAATGCACGTGTTTAATTATTTCATGTTATTAACGATTCATCTTGACTAATCCATATCACTTCTTTTTGTTAAAAGTGTGTTTAAAACTCTCCCAATAAATAATTTCCGCGCCCACGAATTTCTAATTCACATTTTTAATGTTTTTTTTTTAATAACTGCGATTATCCATTTTTCATAAACCTACCAAATGTTTCGTATAAATCATACATATTTTTTGTAACAAATCCACAGCGAAGTTCGATAAAATTGAGTTTTTGTTTTGGTCTACAGCACCACCTACATGACTATAAACTAATAAAATGAGCAACATATAAAATATGCATATAAACAAATAAATACTTTATAATTATTTCCGGGAAATTTTTTAATGATTTATAAAGCCGGCGAAGAGCCTTAAAAAATCAAGAAAATGATATTTTTGCACTTTTAATTAAGTAAATGTTTATGTTCTCCTGATTATGTTTCAGAGCTTCTTGATTGTAATGACATTGCTTTTCTTGTACTTCTTGACTTCAGTAAAGCATTTGACAGTGTCAGCCATAAGCTTCTAGAAACTAAGCTAATAGACCACATGCCTTTTTCAACCTCAGCTGTTTCTTTAATTCGTGATTACCTACATAATCGATGTCAAAAAGTATGGTTACAAAACTCAGTTTCGGATCCTCTACCAATCACGCGCGGTGTTCCCCAGGGTTCCATACTAGGGCCGTTACTTTTCACTATGTATATAAATGATCTCAGCAGTGCTGTGACTAACTGTAAGCTGCACATGTATGCTGATGATGTCCAAATTTATTTAAACAGTCCTATTGGACTGGTAGAAAACTGTGTATATAACATCAATGCCGATCTCGAACGTATTTATCACTGGTCTCTATCCAACCACTTGCTACTAAATGCCTCTAAATCCTGTTGCATTCCAATGTACAGAAGTCCATTAAATTTTTCTTTCCTCCCACCCATTGTCCTCATGAGCACGCATTTGCCTTTCCAATTAAGAGTCAAAAGTCTAGGCGTCTACTTGAACTCGCAATTAACCTGCTGTGATCAAGTTTCTCATACTCTATCCAAAATTTATGGCTCATTGCGCCGCCTGTGGCTATACGCCTCTATTCTGCCCATGGAAACTCGATCAAAGCTAATCAAAACTTTAATTTTACCATACTTCACTTACGCCAGCCTGGTCTTTCCCTCACATGATGCCTCATGTCGCGATAAACTGAACGTAGCCTTTAATGATTGCATACGGTTTGTTTATAATCTTCGTCGATTTGACCATATTAGCCTATATCGTTCCTCCGTTCTGGGATGCACACTTGGTGAGTATTTATCCCTTAAAGCAATGTTGTTTGTTTACAAACTCATACACTCTGACCGTCCATCATATCTCCATGAGTATCTTCGACTTGGCCGCGCGACTAGAAGAAAACTACTTATCCCACCAAGATTTTCCCATTTAATTGCGCAGAGATCTTTTTTTGTTCATTCTATTCAGCTATGGAACAGTCTACCTGCCGACATACAGAGTGCGGGGCCTTTAAGTGTGTTCAGGAAACGTCTCTTTGGTCACTTGACTAGTCAATAATATTTTTTCAATCTCAATTCTTTCATTTTCTTTTTTTTTTCAAATTCACTTTTCTTCTTTTTTTTATTGCTTTGTTTCAGTTTTTTGTTGAATATTTTATGTTAACTATTTAACTTTATATATACAAATAATACTATCTCCCTTTATCTATTTTTAAGTACATACGTTTTTAGCGTCATAAGATTATTGTAATCTTGATGTACAGTATTACAATAAAGTAAATGAAATGAAATGAAAATGTTCTCCTGATTATTATTAAATAATATAGTTTAGTAAGAAATAGAATCAAAACATGTTACACCAAAGTACAAAAAAAAAAATTATTTCACCATTTTGCGGCCGAGGATTGAAGTTGGTTCCCCGGGGATAGGAATCCAGCGCCTTACCTCTAGGCTACCGATATATGGACTTTATTAGAACTCTCTTTTTTGTTGTTAAATATACTTCTGTTTGAAATTTCCAGACCATTTTTTCAGTTTTTGGTCTTTTGACCAAGAGCTACATTTTGAGATAAGGCCCAAGTCTGTAGCGGGAGTACTTTCAGAGATGAAAGAAGGTCACAGACGGACAGAGCCTCTGTATAAACGAATTTTACTCGACAGGGGGTGGCAAAATGGTCATAGCGCGAGCACTATGTTCACAGTTCAAAACTAACGACAGTTCTGAACTAACGGCTGGACCGAATTTCATGAAAATCTTTTCAGATCATATTTCGGTTAATACGCTTCGAACGACACCTCAACGAAGACGATATCAGTTTTGGTTCGGGCGATATCATGTAGGAAAAAATGACCACATCCGTACGCACACACACACACACATGCTTCCTCCCAATTTTTTGCTTAAAATGCTCCCGGGACCTTGAAAGATGAAAATACGTTGAAATTTTCGATTTAGATTTTCGGACCGATTACAATAACTTCCTATACTGGGAAGTTAAAAAATCAAGATGGCCGTTTCAAGATGGCGGACAAATTTCGCAATTGTGCTCGCTGACCGCTGACATGGGTATCAAATGAACAGGAATTATAAGTATACTAGCATAAAACCCGCGTGCCTTGCAACGCCTTTAAATAAAAACTGTTTATTATGTGCAATGTTTTCCTTAAAACAAAAAAGTCAGCCGTTATTATCCCTAAAAGGGTTTATTATAGTGCATTTTTTTAATAAATATGGTAAACAAATTGCTGCGTATATCACCTCTGCTCAACAAATCTGCAAGTGTTAAGTTTGTTCGCCTATTTACGTGGGTGCAAGAAATTATGAAGCAATCACAAATGAATATTAAATAAAGTGAATTTCGAGTCATACATTTCTACGTGATTATAGGGATGCACTGTCAAAATTTCAGCCCTTAAGCTTCAGAGGTTTGGGTTAACCCCATTTCACCCCCTTATGGGATGAATTTCGAGTAATCGCCTCTTAGTGGATGTCCACGTCATTATAGGGATGCACTGTCGAAATTTCAGCCCTATAGCTCCAGTAGTTTGGTAACCCCATTTCAATGCGTTAGGGGATGAATTTCGAAAAATCGCCTCTCAGTGAATGTCCACGTCATTATAGAGATGCACTGCCAAAATTAAATCCCTTCAGCTCCAGCGGTTTGGGTTAACCCCATTTAACCCCCTAAGGGGATAAATTTCAAAAAATCACCCCTAAGTGTATGTCCACGTCATTATAGAGATGCCCAGTCAAAACTAAAGCCCTTCAGCTTCAGCGGTGTGGGTTAACCCCATTTCACACCCTTAGGGGATGAATTTCGAAAAATCGCTTTTTAGTGGATGTCCACGTCATTAAAGGGATGCACTGTCAAAATTTCAGCCCTATAGCTCCAGCGGTTTGGGTAAACCCTATTTCACCCCCTTAGCGGATGAATTTCGAAAAATCGCTTTATAGTGGATGTCCACGCCATTATAGGGATGCACTGTCAAAATTTCAGCCCTATAGCTATAGCGGTTTGGAAAAACCCCATTTCACCCCCTTAGGGAATGAATTTCGAAAAATCGCTTCTTAGTGGATGTCCACGTCATTGAAGGGATGCACTGTCAAAATTTCAGCCCAGCTCCAGCGGTTTGGGTAAACCCCATTCCCCCCCCCCCTTTAGGGGATGAATTTCGAAAAATCGCTTTTTAGTGGATGTCAACATCATTATAGGGATGCACTGTCAAAATTTCAGCCCTATAGCTCCAGCGGCTTGGGTAAACCCCATTTCACTCCCTTAGGGGATGAATTTCGAAAAATCGCTTTTTAGTGGATGTCCACGTCATTAAAGGGATGCACTGTCAAAATTTCAGCCCTATAGCTCCAGCGGTTTGGGTAAACCCTATTTCACCCCCTTAGCGGATGAATTTCGAAAAATCGCTTTATAGTGGATGTCCACGCCATTATAGGGATGCACTGTCAAAATTTCAGCCCTATAGCTATAGCGGTTTGGAAAAACCCCATTTCACCCCCTTAGGGAATGAATTTCGAAAAATCGCTTCTTAGTGGATGTCCACGTCATTGAAGGGATGCACTGTCAAAATTTCAGCCCAGCTCCAGCGGTTTGGGTAAACCCCATTCCCCCCCCCCCCCTTTAGGGGATGAATTTCGAAAAATCGCTTTTTAGTGGATGTCAACATCATTATAGGGATGCACTGTCAAAATTTCAGCCCTATAGCTCCAGCGGCTTGGGTAAACCCCATTTCACTCCCTTAGGGGATGAATTTCGAAAAATCGCTTTAATAGTGGATGACCACGCCATTATAGGGATGCACTGTCAAAATTACAGCCCTATAGCTTTAGCGGTTTGGAGAAAAACCATTTCACCCCCTTAGGGGATGAATTTCGAAAAATCGCTTTTTAGTGGATGTCCACGTCATTAAAGGGATGCACTGTCAAAATTTTAGCCCTATAGCTCCAGCGGTTTGGGTAAACCCCATTTCACCCCCGAAAGGGATGAATTTCGTAAAATTGCTTCTTAGTGGATGTCCACGTCATTATAGGGATGCACTGTCAAAATTTCAGCCTTATAGCTCCAGCGGTTTTGAGTTGACCCTATTTCACCCCCTTAGGGGATGAATTTCGAAAAATCGCTAGGGATGCACTGTCAAAAATTTCAGCCGTTTAGCTCTAGCGGTTTAGGTTGTGCGTTGTCTGTCAGTCAGTAACTTTTTATACAATAGAAAAAACGTATAGAAAAAAAATCCCCTTACAACTTATTGAACCCCATTTCACCCCCTTCAACCCTTTTTTTCACCAAAAAAAGTAGCCTATGTCCGTCTCCAAGGTCTAAACTATGTCTGTTGCAAATTTCATCAAAATCGGTCCAGCGGTTTAGTCGTGAAAGCGTAACATACAGACAGAGAGACAGACAGACAGACAGACAGATAGACAGACAGACAGACAGAGTTACTTTCGCATTTATAATATTAGTAAGGATTATAATTACCTATTTGGTGAAATTCGGTCCAGCCGTTTTTTGTTTAAGCGACGTAAGTGATTTTTGTACCTGCATGATATCGCCCGAACCACGAAAGATATTGACTTACTGGAGGTGCCGTTCGAAGCGTATTAGCGACAATATAATCTGAAAAGATTTTTATAATATTCGGTCCAGCGGTTTTTTGGTTTAAATGACAAGTGATTTTTGTACCTGCACGATATCCCGCAAACTATAAAAGATATCGACTTAGTTGACGTGCCGTTCGAAGAGTATTAACCAAAATATGATCTGAAAAGGTTTTCATAAAATTCGGTCGAGCCGTTTTTTTGTTTAAGCGATTTTTTGTTTAAGTGATTTTTGTACCTGCACGATATGGCCCGAACCACGAAAGATATTGACTTACTTGAGGTGCCGTTCGAAGCGTATTAGCGACAATATAATCTGAAAAGATTTTTATAATATTCCGTCCAGCGGTTTTTTGGTTTAAATGACTTAAGTGATTTTTGTACCTGCACGATACCGCGCGAACTAAAAGCTATATCGACTTCATTGAGGTGCCGAAAAACATTAACACACCAATTTGATATAGATTTTCGTCATCCTAATCTTGTAAGTGCGCACATTTAGTTTGACATTTTAGCGAAAATATTGATAAACAATTGTGACAAATTCTCGATATTATACATATATTCTATATTGCCTATTGTTCATTTATTATTAAAATATCCAATCATAATATTCAACATCCATCATACTGGGAAGTTGATCGTGTGGACCCTACTAGTTTTTTTTTTTAAATTGAAAAACTTGAAGTATTTCCTATGAAATATGTCTAGATAATTTTTGTGTTAATACGTTAAAGTTTGAAGATATAACACAGCACAAATTAATGGTCGCAGACGTCTTTCAGCCTTTGAAAGTATTGTACAACCCATGTGAACCAACAGGCCTTGTTTGCGCCAGGCTCAAAAACGCAAGCACACATTTGTTTTCCTGAACTTGGTAAAACAGTTTCATCCAGATTAATATTGAGTCCTACGTTATCGTACCAGATGGAGATCGAAATACGCACGTGCCTGCATAATTTTGGGTGATGTACTATTGGTCACCGACTAGCTCTCATCTGCAATCAAACATACTGAGGATATAAGTAATTCATGTGGAAATCCTAAGGGCACAATAGCCCTTCTGAGATACCTCTGAGTTAATTTGCGACTTTTTAACATAGTTTCGATGTAGTCAAAAACTGTTGCGTAGACCACGTCTTCTTCGAATATTATTATCCAAGACTCCCTTGATTTCGTTTGTTAATAAGAACTACTGAATGATTTCAAAGAGGAAGTTCGTAATTCAAAGCGGCAATTTGACATCAAAGAAGGCTTTCGATACCAGAAAGATGTGTAACAAAGTGGAAAGATGAAGGTTCATGGCAATGCATGAAAAAGAACAAGGGACCTCTGGGATGGTAGTTAGGCAAATTTTAAGCCGAAAATACTTAGTACATAATTTACTAAAATTTAAATATCCTACAATAATAGTTTGATTTACATAAATACATATTGTATAAAATTAGCTGTGGTGCTTACCTCATAAATATCAATTCCATGATTTAGGGACCAACTAGTTTGAAAGTAATCCTGAATTCTCTGTTTCAACTCTTTCGGCATCTAAAAATAAGAAATATAATTAAATAAATATTGTAACTGAAATCGCAACAATTGTATTTAAGTGTTTTAACGTTAATATGCTCTCATTATGCAATATGGAAGAATGATTCGATCAATATAAAGTTACTAATTAATGTTCTTGAATATAGGTCTTTGTAGGGACATCGTCCTACTACTTCCGGTTGTACTTAGTCAAGGAGACTTGACTTGTTACAAAAACGCAGTCGACCGAGACTAAGTAAGAAAAATTAATTAAAACAAGGAGTCTTGACGTTTGATAATAAAAAAATAAGACGAGTGCTAATTATAGATATTTTTCAATCTTAAAAAGTAAATATTTTCCATGTTTAAAACCAACAATATAAATATATATAATAGTTAAATAGTTAATGTTTAAAACCAACAATATAAATATAATAATAGTTAAATAATTAAAAATAAAATGGTACAAAATAAAAACAATACAGCAAGTGTTATTATTTATTATTGGGAGAAGACCCCGGTTTATTTCCTGGAGAAGACTCCCAAAACCTTCATATTTTTAAATATGACTCAATTTCATATTCTTATTTCGTTATGTTATAATTTCGTTATTTTATTTTTTATAGAGCAATCTAAGCTCAAGTCCAGTTCGTACTTTCAATATGTCGTGGCGTTAGTGACTTCATTGAGCAATGTATAGCAGTAAATTTTGCTTGAAGAAAAATATAGGTTGTTCGCCCGAAAGACTGGTAAACTCTGGAAGTGAGTCGATCCGGCTAGTCTTGTTTACCATTCCGTTAATGTTACGCCTCGTTAGTTATAGATCGTTCACAAAAAAGGAAGGGTGTACTGCATAAAGTTTCAAAGCGGGCAGTTGTGGATAGGTTTTGGATAGATAAACAAATAATCGTATGGGTGGTGGGGGGAATCGTAAGGATTTAGCCGCTAGGGCGTTTTGAAATTTTTTGTTAGAGGTTTCCATATCACCGTCCATTTTTATATGTCCTATGAGTTATTTTTAAGAATTTTAATTTTAAAACTTGCTCTATTACGTACTATTTTAGTACTTTTCCACTTTGTGTAGGTTTAGAGACATGATCACGTCGTCTTTTTTAACGGCTCTACAACCGGGATCCGGTCCTGGCCTCTCGCAACTGTTCTCTCCACCGGTCCCTTTGAGTGGATGGTCATCTAGTTGAGCATCCCTAAGCTCTGAGCATCCTGGGCTACGCCATCCTTACAGCGGAGATTAAGTTTCCCTCGCTGTCGTACCCCATAGGTCTTACCGCAGATAATAAAAGTGCAGTTAGACCGAAGAAATCGAGGTATTTAAGGAGCTCTTCCTCGGTTATACTGGCGATAAGTATAGAGACATTTTAATTGGTTCTTTGGCCTTTAGAAAACATAACAATTACCATATCACAGTAGGGCGCCATAACCATTATTTTATCACAGCATTATAATAGCAGGAAATCAAGAAGTCACCCAACAAATTTGAATAGTAGCAGCAACCACAACAAATAACGTAGACAACGTATCTATATAAATATAATTGGAGTGTCTGTCTGTGATTTCGAAATAATTGTGCTTTTTTAAATTTTATATGGTTATTTACATCATTTTAAAACGAAAACACGCATTTTAAAAATTTTGTCTGTCTGTATGTCTGTCTGTCTGTTTGTTCGAAGTAATCTCGGAAACGGCTAATCAATCCGATTGGGATGGGACTTTCACTGGAAGATTCAGTATTTTGGCGGGCATGTTTTAGGCTATTTATATGCACTATATATTAGCTGTACCTGTATGTATGTATGGATGTATATATAGACAAATCTTGAGCTTTGATTTTGACCCACTTTTATATAACCGATCAACTTGAAATTTTGCCTTTATGTATATTTCGCGTGACAATGCAATCCGAACACTTTGTAAATAAATCAAGATGGCGGTTCCAAGATGGCGGCAGAATTTTTCAATTGGGCCCCCGACATGGGTATCAAATAAAAGGGGATGATAAGTACAGTACAATAACCTATTTGGTGTCATTTCAAATTCAAAATAGCGACCAATACAAAATGGCGGATTACTTTTTCTTTACAAGCCACCCGATATAGGTATCAAACGAAAGGATATGATAAGTACAATACTATAACCTGAGTGGCATCATTCCAATGTATCTTCTATATAAATATAAATGGCGTTTCTGTCTGTGATTTCAAAATATAATTTTGTTTTCCTAAGTTCATATGGTTATTGATCTTCTATTCCAATTGTAGACCTCACAGAGCTTTATCTAAATACAACAATGGATATTTAAATAGAGTTATTTCGGGTCTACGATTGCGATGATATAAAAAGTTAGTACTCTATCAGGGATATTTTTTTCCGACTATCGTATCAGTTTTTCATTGTGATCCGATAGTAGAATAAGGTTTCGAATGGCAGACGTGGATATTTATTATTGACCTTGAAATTAGGTACTACCTCTTCTGAAACTTCGATTCTTTTAAAAATTACCTCCACTTTTGGGCTTTCGTCGTTCAGGCTATGAAGGATATTTATTGGTTGTAATCTATATAAATATAATTGGAATGTCTGTCTGTGATTTCAAAATCATTGTGTTTTTTAATTTTATATGGTTATTTACATGATTTTAAAACGAAATCACGCATTTTTAATATTTTTGTCTGTCTGTATGTCTGTCTGTTTGTTTGTTCGGGCTAATCTCGAAAACGGCTAATCCGATTGGGATGGGACTTTCACTGGAAGATTCAGTATTTTGGCGGGCATGTTGGCTATTTATATGCACTATATCTTAGCTCTACCTGTATGTATGTATGGATGTATGTATGTCGACAAATCTTGAAAATTGTTTTTGACCCACTTCCATACAACCGATCAGCTTCAAATTTTGCACACATGAACAGTTCAAGTGACAATGCAATCTGACCATTTTATAAACTAGTTGGGATGTGGGTTCGACCTTTTCGGTCCACACGATCAACTTCCCAGTATGATGGAAGGAAGCTCTTTGAAATAACGATAAGGATGGTAAATCCGCATGGCTTTTCTAAAAAACTTTTTTTTGTTGAACAGTAGCAAACAAACATGTCCCTGGCCCTTCGTTCGCTACAGTATAAAGCGAATTCATTTTGAGCGTGTTGACGCGTTGATGATAGATAGACTGCAATGGTAGAAACTTCATTTTCAATTCGAACGATTTCAGGAGATAGACCAAAATTAATCAATGTAACGGATTTGTCAAACTTGTCCGAAAAGGCCAAATTGTAATCACTGGAAATCCCGCGATGAGCTCAATTCCCAAAACTGTAGGACATGGAAAGCAATTTGCCGTTCAAACAGTTCTGAACTAACGGCTGGACCGAATTTCATGAAAATCTTTTCAGATCATATTTCGGTTAATACGCTTCGAACGACACCTCAACGAAGACGATATCAGTTTTGGTTCGCGTGATATCGTGTAGGAAAAAATGACCACATCCGTACGCACACACACACACATGCTTCCTCCCAATTTTTTGCTTAAAATGCTCCTGGGACCTTGAAAGATGAAAATACGTTGAAATTTTCGATTTAGATTTTCGGACCGATTACAATAACTTCCTATACTGGGAAGTTAAAAAATCAAGATGGCCGTTTCAAGATGGCGGACAAGTTTCGCAATTGTTCTCGCTGACCGCTGACATGGGTATCAAATGAACAGGAATGATAAGTATATTATAATTACCTATTTGGTGCTATTCCAAATTCAAAATGGTGGCCGGAACAAAATGGCGGTCAACACAGATAGCGGATTACTTTTTTATTTACATCACGATCGGTATGGGTATCAAATGAAAGGATATGACAAGTAGAATACTATCCCACCAAAGTCAGTCAAGATGAATCGTTAATAGCATGAAATAATTAAACACGTGCATTTACGAACGAATTCAGTGTGGCTCAGTCTATAGTGTTTCTAATAAAATTTGTTACATTTCGAAGGACAGCAAAGATTCATGCTAGGTATACAACGAACGCGCCAGCCAACTTTTTCACGGTTGATAATACTTTATTGAGTTTTAAATAAAAATTGGCAGTTGTATAATTCCTTTGAATTCGTTCGTAAATGCACGTGTTTAATTATTTCATGCTATTAACGATTCATCTTGACTAATCCATATCACTTCTTTTTGTTAAAAGAGTGTTTAAACTGTCCCAATAAATAATTTCCGCGCCCACGAACTTCTAATTCACATTTTTAATGTTTTTTTTTGGTGGGATATCACTCTTTTTTGTTTTAATACATTCTAAAATAAAAAATAAATTATCTTCTGTATAAAGAAATATTATGTATTTAAATGTTCATTAAATTTTTTTATTTATTTTACTAGCAAAAACCCGCGTGCCTTGCAACGCCTACTCGAATTTTCACAGATATCTCTTATTTACACTTATTAATTTCCACTTTAATTTAAAAAATCACAGATTGGGAAAAAAAAATAAAATTCAAAATTATCTCAATAAATTCACGCTAAATCACCAAATCAATTAAAACAATTTTTTTTCTATAACCAAGGTTAAACTGCTTCGTCACAAAATCACTTCGTTACGAAACAAAACTCGATCATTCAAAGCCTTCTTCAAGACTAAAGTGTTGAATGAAATACTCTAGCTTCCTTTAAAGTGTACCGTTACAATAATTGGCAGAACCTTGTTTTAAATATCCTATTCATAGACTTCTTTTTAACCCATCATAAGAAACAGGTACTCGTTTTTTTATTGCCATTCCTGGAAGGCCGAATTTTCGACCCAAAACAATACCTGAACATTCACCTGTTTACCTAATTTCTCTTGTAGGATAATATGGCATGCGACTTTTGTATTTACATTGTTTGCGGTTTCCTTTTTTAATATTGTAAATTGTCTGCTGAAATTGAGGTTTTGGAAGTTCCCTTTGCTATGCATACTTCTTTATTTCTATAAAATGGAATCCCAATTACGGCTCGCTAGTATATGTATATCAACAAAATAATTTTTTTTCGAGTGAAAAAGAAGCCAGAATCAGAAAGAATGCGTACCTATTATTACAATCAATAAAAATCCTTCATAGCGAGGAAAGTCAAAAAGTGGAAGTCATTTTTAAAAGAGTCGAAGTTTCAGAAGGAGTAGTATTTTCAAGGCCGATAATAAATATCGATGGCTGCCTTTCGAAACCTTATTCTACTGTTGGATCAGACTGAAAAACCGAAGGCTATAATCGGGAAAAATATATCCCTGATAGAGTACAAACTTTTTATCATTGCAATTGTAGACCTGAAAGAGCCTATTTAAATATCGATTGTTCCGTGAATGTTTCCTATAAAACGATCAGGATATTTTTTGGAATATCTAGATATTTAGATACAGGTCTGTCAAGTATACAATTCGAATGATCACTTGCTTTCCTTCTCCTATAGGTTAGACTAAAAAGTAACCCGGTAGTCGGACACGATAGTCGGTACCGATAATCGTATCTGATAGTCGTATTCGCCTAAAATATGGCCGCAAAAGTATTAAATCTTTTTGTGAAATTCCATTGCAATACATACAGCCAACAATTTTAAAAATGGGTTTTGAAATCACAGACAGACACTCCAATTATAATTATATAGATAGATAGATAGATAGAAGATCGATAACCATATGAAACAGAACTATATTTTTAAATCACAGACAGACACGCCATTTACATTTATATGGATAGATAGATTTGAATGACGCCGCTCAGGTAATAGTATTCTACTTGTCATATCCTTTTGTTTGGTACCCATATCGAGTGGGTTGTAAAGAAAAGGTGAGTCCGGCATAGTTGGTCGCCATTTTGAATTTATAATGACAAAAAATAGGTAATTGTACTCTAATTATCATCCCCTTTCATTTGATACCCATATCGGGGATCGGCGAGCCCAATTGCGAAATTCACCCGCCATCTTGGAACCGCCATCTTGATTTTTTTACAAAGTGGTCAGAATACATTGTCACCCGAACTAAATATATGTGCAAAATTTGAAGTTGAACGGTTATATGGAAGTGGGTCAAAATCAAGTTTTAAGTTTTGTCTACATACATACATCCATACATACAGATAGAGCTAATATACGGTGTATATAAATAGCCTAAAACATGCTCGCAAAAATACTGAATCTGCCAGTGAAAGTCCCATCCCGATCGGCCCAGCCGTTTCCGAGATTACCGCGGCCAAACAGACAGACATACAGACAGACAAAAATTTTAAAAATAGTGGATTTTGCTTTAATTACATGTAAATAACCAAAAAAACTTAAAAAAACATAATTATTTTGAAATTACAGACAGACACTCCAATTATATATATATAGATAAATAGGTAATAACAAAATGCAGGAATTGAAACTAATATTTTTGCCTTTGTAAAAAAAAAACATAAGCTCCTTTCGAGTTTCTCGGCCAAGATTTCTGCATTATGGAATTATTGATCCATAACCAGCTCGATTTTTGTTTCAACATGCTGATGTAATGACCTTGTTCGTGTGTTCCAGTATGGAATATAGCACTAATCACTTTATAATTTGAACCTCCTTTATGCAATTTTGCAGAAGTGACAACTTTGATATCGCATTGCTCAATTTTAAAAAACTTTTTATTTTTCAGTTCGAATAATTTCAATTGTATTATGAGAACAGGTGCTGCCGAAATCATTTAAGATTTACGAATCTTTTGAGTGTACGAACAATTTTTACATTGACCACTCAGAGTTTCTCGTTTTCCAAATTCATGATCAGTAAGTTGCTGAAGAGTTACCCATGTCGAGGGGGTTGTGAAGAAAATGGTAATGCGTCCTCTTGAGGTGGCCTCGGTGGATCTAACTATTTATTGAGTATACTATATTGCTTATTGTATTCTACATATCATACCCTTTCATTTGATACCCATGTCGAGGGGGTTGTGAAGAAACTGGTAATCCGCCCTCTTGAGATGACCGTCATGGATATAACCAGATATTGAGTATATTATATCGCGTATGGTATTCTACTTACGATACCCTTTCAATTGATACCTATGTCGAGGTGGTGTTGAAGAAATTATAATCCGCCCTCTTGAGACGGCCGCCATGGCTATAAAGACATATCTTATTGTATTCTACTTATCATATCCTTTCATTTGATACCCATGTCGTCGGGGTTGTGAAGAAAATGGTAATGGGTCCACTTGAGGTGGCCTCGGTGGATCTAACTAATTATTGAGTATACTATATTGCTTATTGTATTCTACTTATCATACCCTTTCATTTGATACCCATGTCGAAGGGGTTGTCAAGAAAATGGTAATCCGCCCTCTTGAGATGACCGCCATGGATCTAACCAGATATTGAGTATATTATATCGCTTATGGTATTCTACTTATGATACCCTTTCAATTGACACCTATATCGAGGTGTTGGTGAAGAAATGGTAGTCCGCCCTCTTGAAATGGCCGCCATGGATATAAAGACATAGCTTAATGTATTCTATTTATTATACCCTTTCATTTGATTCTCATGTCGAGGGGGTTGTGAAGAAAATGGTAATCCGCCCTCTTGAGATGACCGCTATGGATCTAACCAGATATTGAGTATATTATATCGCTTATGGTATTCTACTTATGACACCCTTTCAATTGATACCTATGTCGAGGTGGTGGTGAAGAAATGGTAGTCCGCCCTCTTGAAATGGCCGCCATGGATATAAAGACATAGCCTATTGTATTCTACTTATCATACCTTTTCATTTGATACCCATGTCGAGGGGGCTGTGAAGAAAATGGTAATGCGTCCTCTTGAGGTGGCCTCGGTGGATCTGACTATTTATTGAGTATACTATATTGCTAATTGTATTCTACTTATCATACCCTTTCATTTGTTACCCATTGTATCAGCATAATGGCGCGACTATGTATTGGGCGCCACTTATGCGAGATATTGCCCCCTTGGCCATAAGCCCGGAAAAGCATGACCAAGGAGTCAATACCATACATAAGAAAAAGAAAAAAATTCCGAAACTCCATCCTCCCCAACTGCCGATATTAATGTTAGGGGGATATGCTGCCGGCCACACGGAGTTATCTAGCTCGCCGGGGGGGGGTCGTGGGGTGTGTGGCCGGGCCTATGCGTAGCATGGTTCACCACTTACCTAAATGTCGATGCGAATGTCTTATTCCATCACTTCATGTTTATCACGGACCTAAAAAAACTTAAGAGATGCCACAACGAGAGAACCTCGAGAAAGAATTCGCCCAACCATCCTGGAAAGATGCAATGAAAAATTATTCCCTCATCCTGGACAAAGACGTATAATCAATCAAAAAATACCATATTTAATTCAATATAAAATATTAGTAACATCTATCAAACGAAAAAAAAGAAAAAAAAAATCAAATAACCGTTAATTCAATGACGATAAAAACAAAACGTCGTTTCGGCCAAAACGGTGTTCTTTAACAATGGTATGTTGGTAAATAACATACATATATGAAAATGTGTTAACGATTAAACGTGTGTAAATAAAATATACATGCATATGACAAATGTGTCAATTACAATTAATAAAAAAACTCAAAATAAGGAATCTTACTAATAAATTAATAATCGAACCACGAACACAACAAAAAAATAAAGAAAAATATGAGTATGCTACCTCCAACGGCTTCTCTGGTCGCTATACCTAACTAAAGTTCTGGTTCTGAATTCTGTTCGCTCTTCGCTAAATGATGAGCACTCGCAAATGTCAATCTAGTACGAACATTAGCGCTTCCTTCCAACTGTCTTGTTTCTTCCAGATTTACCACACTTAGGGTAGCCGATATCAAATGATTTAACTGTTTCCACAATTAGGTACAGTAAGCTAACTTTATTATTATTTAAAACACTAAATCGTCTCCTCGTCGTCACTCTCGCCAGATGCAACAGCAGTTAGAAACGTTCAGCTAATTCCAATTTTTC
Organism: Thereva unica; assembly: GCA_949987705.1. Lineage (NCBI taxonomy): Eukaryota > Metazoa > Arthropoda > Insecta > Diptera > Therevidae > Thereva > Thereva unica. The sequence goes on from OX465281.1 coordinate 132,864,074, forward strand.
GGGCGGGTGCCGCTGACCAAAACCTCGTCCTCCTGGGGAACACAGGTTTCAAAATGGTACAGCCACTCCAGAGTCTTGTATATATTGAAGGTTTTACTATGAAAAAGGGGGATCGGGGCGTCCTGCACCGGGACCACGGACCTCCAAACCCTTGAAAATAACGCCAACGATTTTACTGGTGCACCGACAATATCTTGCCCAGAAAACCCTCTTCGCACTGCAATAGATTAAACGAATTTGGTAATTATACCTTTAAAATGGGGCATATTCGAATAATTTCACTATTTCTTCACGAAATCATTCAGGCCGCAATCTTCTCTCCTTGGCCATCGTAAAGATGATAGATTCGGTCGGGTATTGAACACGTCCCTTTCGAGCTCTGCATTACATTTTTTTTCTAACGGGGGTTTGAGGACTATAATTTCACATACAGCACATCTTCAGCAAATACTACTCCGTCAATTCTTGTTAGTACAACTACTTTTACGTGCAATTGTCGAATTAATAATCAAATTGTCGGACTAAATGAACTGTTTTTGTTCCCAACCCCTTTCCTTTCTCTTTGCAAAAACCCCAAAAACTTACTACTCATTTTTGTTTTTTTTCTCTGTCAAAAAAAATTTTCTTTTTTTCCTCGCATCCCTCGGTTAAATTTTCCCAATAGCCCCAAAGTGATTTCGAAAGAAAATTTCCCAATCAAAGTAAATTTTACAACCGACCGTTACATACCCTCGGGTCCACAAGGCCGACTCGCGAGGCAGTGAGGAGCCGAAAAAACGGACGGTTTTTATGCCATAAGATCTAACATTTTTTGGCGCCAATGTGGGTCTCGACTCATACCCTGAGCTTAAGAGGTCTCATGCTCTAGTGAGCTAGCCGGGCATATTTGAACTACTTGGTTATACAAAGAGCGGGGGAAAAGCTAGCTAAAATTTAGGCTCATGGTTGCAACCGTAATTTGCGATGGCCAGTCTGGAAAACCTCCCGGAGCAATATCTGGAGTTGCGAATAACCGGCGGAAGACAATACCACATTGTCCCCCGACGGACATCCACAAGTCTCCAAACATTTACGTACAAATCCAGTTTGCTTTCGCTCCATCGGGCCAGTCTCCAGCAATACCACATTGCCTTTGACTCCACCCGGTGGAACGACAGCCAAACAGTCTGCTGAGAGACCTTCTCCAGACTGACCGAAGAATAAGGACCGAGTGGGGAGTGTGAGAAGACTATGCCTCAGTAGATGGATCTGGTCTGGCAGATCCGGATGAATAATTCATTGAAACTTGGCCCCAGACTGCCAAGTGAAACAAGTAGGTGTACCATCCGCTAGGGAAGCTACCTAAGCGGACCACGCCGGGTACCTTGTTATTAACCGGTGAGATGCCTTCTTAGGGCTACTCAGAGGAGCGCTTGCTTCGATGAAACTTCATGGCCGTATGTCTTTGGCGTGATACACGCCTATGCTTTTACCGCCCAAATCCTCCAGCTCGTACAAGCTGGTTCCAATTTTTTTACGTATCCGAGCTTTCAGGAACCGGGGTGCCAATTTGGCACTGAAACGACCCGCTCGGTTACTCACCCAGAAAGTTCTCCGATAAACCTCATCTCCTGGGCGAAAACTGCCCACTCGACACCGTAAGTTGTATTGGTGTTTATGTCTTTTGTGTGCGGCAGCTAAGTTACTAGCAATCCGCTCCCGAAGCATCTGCATTTTGTCCGTCAATGGCAAGACAGCCATGTCACCCTCCTGGAAAACGTTCAGTTTCTTCAGGACTGGATATGCGGATCCGTGCAGGATCATGTGGCTACCAAACAGGGCCTGATACGGGGACATGCCGATCGCCTCGTGGTGGGTACTACGAAAAGCACATTCAATGGACGAAAGATGTCTATCCCACTCACGATGATCCTCCTTTAAGTACGCCCTAATGGCGGTTAGGACAGATCTATTCACCCGCTCAGAGGCGTTGGGGTGAGGCGAATACACAGCCGTGCGCACATGGTGCACGCCATAATCACTTAACAATTTAGCAAACTCTTTGGAGGTGAATTGCCGACCATTGTCGGAGAAGACTGTTTCAGGAACTCCAAAGGTGTGGAAGATTGTTTGCTCCAGAAACTTGACGGACACCGCCGTGGTCTCAGCGGACATGGGGTGCAGGAAGACAAACTTGGTGAAGGCATCCAATACAACAAATACTGCCGTGTGGCCTTTCTTCGACCTGGGATAAGGACCTAAGAAATCGACGTATACAAATTGGAACGGCCTCGACGCATCCATGGGGTTTCCCATAGGTGGTCGAAGTGCTGAACTGGGGGCTTTGGTGGTCTTGCAGACCTCACAATTGGCGATGAACTCACGTACTTGTTTTGCCATACCTGGCCAAAAGTACTTACAGCGCAATCGGGCTAGGGCTTTTCCTACTCCACCATGCGATGCTTGGGGAGGCGAATGAGACGATTCGACGAGAGACGCGGTCAATTCCATCGGAATCCACAACTTCCAGGCTAGATCGTCAGCAATCGGGTTTCCAGTACGTGGAGATGTACGCTTGTACCCATCTTCAACTCGCAGGTCTGGCAACTGCGGTGAGGCTTGCCTGAGCCTTTCAACCAGACGAAGATAATTCGGGGAATTGAAGGACGGGGCATTTAAGTCCACGTCGAAACACAAGGACAGATCGTCAACGCAATCCATGCGTGGGAACCACATTGTGGGTGCCTTTACGATGTTCGATAGTAAAATCGAACCCCCAAAGCTTAAGACTCCACCGGGATAATCTGCCGTTAAGCTCCTTCTGGCTCATGAGCCATTTCAGACTTGCATGATCAGTAATGACCGTAAAAGCCTGTCCCTCCACATAAGCTCTAAACTTTTTTACACTCAGAACGGCTGCGTAGCATTCGAGCTCAGTAATGGTGTAGTTCCGTTGTGCTCCGTTCAATTTCTTGGACATATAAGCAATCGGATGTTCTCCTCCATCCATGTCCTTTTGAAAAAGCACACTACCTACACCAGTCCTGCTGGCATCGCACTGAATATAAAAAGGTTTCGAAAAATCTGGAGTGACCAAAAGAGGAGCTTTCGTCATCAGCTTTTTCAAAGTCTCGAACGACTGCTGAGCCTCATCAGTCCAGCTAAAAGATCTAGACTTCAAAGAATCCGTGATTGGAGAAGCCACGCTAGCATAATTGGGTATGAAACGCTGATACCATCCGGTCATACCCAAGAATCTCCGAGTCTGCTTATGAGACTTCGGAGTCGGGAAGTCCTTGATGGCCGTCATCTTATTAGGATCGGTTTTCAGAGTCCCATCACCAATTATGAAGCCGAGATACTTCACTTCAGTCACGCAGAATTTGCTTTTAGATAAATTGATGGTTAACCCCGCACGACGGAGACAGCTGGCGACGACTTCGTCCAGAAGCTTTAGGTGGGAGTCAAAGTCAGGTGAAACAATGAGCAGGTCGTCCAGATAGACAAAAACGTTTTCTCGTAAATGGCCCGGGATGGTTTTATTCATCAAGCGACACATGCGCTGTGGGGCGTTACATAAGCCGAAAGGCAACACTGTGAACTGGTACAGTGGGCGACCAGCGGCAGTGAAAGCTGTCCGCTCTCGCGACTTCATCTCTAAAGGAATTTGCCAGAAGGCGTCCTTAAGGTCTAAGCTGGTGATGAACTTGGTGTCTTGAAGACGACCAAGTAGACCATCTATATGAGGAAGAGGGTAGGCGTCCTTGACAGTGACACTATTGACCTTGCGAGAGTCAAGGCACAGGCGGACTTTACCTGGTTTACGAACCAACACCACTGGAGAATTCCAGGGACTATTTGATGGCTCAATCACCCCCAGCGACAGCATCCTGTCTAACTCACCATACATCAGCTGTTGTACAGCGGGTGAGACCGGATAATGCCTCTGTTTGATAGGAACTGAGTCACCAGTGTCAATGATGTGTTCCTCCAGGTTAGTCTTTCCCAGTCCGAAGACATCAAAAGAGGGAAATCTGGCCTTGACGCGTTCCAACCGTTCGCATTGCGTGGACGTTAAGTCGTGCATTATTGCAGACACGGATGGAGCGTTTATCTCGCCGACTAGTTGAGGAGCGAGACCAAAGAGATTCCAAAAATCCATCCCTAGGTACAGTCTCTGGCTGAGACTGGGCACCACATAGATGGTTATATCACGGGTCCTTCCTCTAAAGGATATCGGAACCCGAATATAACCGCAAAGTCTCTGCGGAGCCCCGTCAGCAGTATACACTACAGTGTGCAAAGAGTGAACTGTCACTTCGAGATGATTGGCTAAAAACTCTTCGGCATCTCTTCCCAAACAGCTAACCGTGGCACCACTGTCCAACAAACCAACCACCTCTTCGCTATCTACCATGACCTTAGTAAACAGCCGAGGATCTGACGAATCAGAGATGAAGGCAGAAACAATTTTCTGCAAACATTGTCGCTTCTCCTTAGCTCGTACTCTAATTTGGGGAGGGGTGCGCTTGGAAGTTAGGGAGTTCACAAAAGGTGGCTCCGAAAAGATGCGGGCACGAGTGGAGATATATCTCTTCCAACGGGAAAGGAATGAAAGTTTAACCTCCTCGGAGGGAAAGACAGGAAGAGCATCAGTGGACGTAAAGTCGCTGATGGTAGACATAGCAGGGGTAGTTAAAGTATAAACAGGGACAACGGGCGAGCTTAGCTCGGGCGCGGACTCCCGTACGGTCTCGCACCCCCGCTCCGGTTTCCCTGGCAGGTGTGGCACACTGGGGTGACGACTCCTGGCTTGCCACACTTGTAGCAAAACAGGCCACGAGCTTCAGAAGGGCAGTCCATAAATGGATGACCCGGTTGCTGACAATTCCAACAACGTAGAGGTCGTGGATTCGTCTGGAACTGACGTGGAGAGGTGATTGCGTCTACTCCTGGTGAAGACATGTCCGGGGGGGGTTTGATCAGAAGAATATAACGGCGAGCAATCAACCTCGTGTATTTGGCGATCACCCCGACGTTCTAGTTTTTTTTGTTGCTGCCAGTGTTCAACGCGAACACAGGTCTCACGCAATTGACGCATGCTGGTGAAACTATGTCCAATTACTGCAGACCCCAAAGCGAAATTTAGGTTTCGGACTACTATCCCGATCAAACTTGTTTCCGACATGGGATTATCCATGCGGTTGTGCAGGGATAATATCTGAGCAGTGAAATCATCGAAAGACGAGTTGTGTTGTTTACAATCCATCATTTGCAGTATTAGTTCTTCATCCAACTCGCGACTTCGAAAATAGCGAATGAACTGGGCTTTAACTGTTTCCCAGTCAGGATCTAAGAATTGGCGCCGCAACTGCGACCAGTACCAGTCGGTGGCTCGCCCAGACAACAATGAAGAAAAATGCCGGCAGACTTCTGATTGGTGGACTCCATCATCGTGAGCCTTCAGCTCCACTCGGAACAGAAACTCCTCCGCCGACAACAACTTGTCCTCGCCGAAAAACTTTAAGTTCCAGTAGGTGACTGGTGACTTGCGGTGATGAGTCATAGCCAACGAGTCCCTCCTGTCGTTGTTAGGTGCTGGCTCAGCCGGAGGAAAGTACTGATCCCCGGTCGCACGATTGGGCACAGGAACCTCTGCAGTTCGTTGCCGCACCCGAAGCGCCTCGAGCTCCTGTCGTAACTGTTGGACTTGACCCAAGAGAGAGGAAGCGTTGTCGTCAGAGTTGGAAGGGTCGGCTTGAGGCCCACCAGGACGTTCGCTCCCACTAGGAGTTGGTGTGGTGTTCTTACCACTTCGAAGTTCCATTACCTCTGAAACTCGAACAAGAAATCAAAAGAAAAGTTCTTAGGAAGTCGGTTTCTAACCTTGATGCAACACTAGCCGGTAAAAGTCAGTGTACTCACAAACACAGAAAGTAGATAATAAATAATGGACTAATAAGTTTAAAGTCAGCAAAAATCTTCCATGCTTACCGAAAGCAGTAGCAAAACTCTTCAAAACTAATTAATTATAACGTCACTTTACTTAAAAATCGATAAAATTTCTTGATACGCATAAGCACAGAAAGTAGAAGAGTTAGTACACAAAATGGTTTTTTTGTTATTTGGTTGTTTTTCGAAATCTTCCAGGATGGTTGAAACAAAATTATCCCCCTCAGGAATCTCGTGGGCGAACGAGCTCGATGTCAGTTGGTGATGCCTATGAGTCACAGCCATCACCAAGTGTCATCAACTACGTCAGAAGCATCCCTGGTCCACACTCACAAAGACATGAAAAGGAACTCTCACCACATCGAAAGGGAAAACTTCTTCAAAAAAATAATAAAAATTTGGATTGGTTCCGCTGTCCAACCACAACTGAGCTACCTCGCGGCAAATCAATCAGAAGGGGGGACAGACGGAGAAAAATGGACTACCAGAAAATAAAGGAAAACAAAATTTGGTAAGCTGGATGGACGTTCAGGATGTTCACGGGGCGCAGTGGCAGACGGTAAAACGTCTGTTACCAAAGACGGTTAAGCCCGTGTACCATCTTCACAACCCACCAGGAAAAATTAATGGAGGATCCTGCTCTCGGACCGACGCAGTGGCAAGCGGTATCACGCCTGATACCAGAGTCGCCGACCTCAGAAACAGGACAGGAGGTCACCCTGACTCCGCCTTCAGGCATAGCCAAGCGACCACTCGCTTGTTAGCAAGCCGTGAAGGTAAGCAGGGATCGAAGACATGTCAAAATGAATGAAGAAGCTACCGCGTTATGGGAAAGGAAGGCCTAAAGGTGAAAACAACGAAAAAGTCACATAAAATTTGGACAATGAGTATCGAAGATAATCGAAAAGGAGACAAGGACTACGGCTTCGCGGTACTACCTTAGCCCAGGCGAGCACTAGGTAAATGTGGTGATAAAAACGATAAAAACAAAACGTCGTTTCGGCCAAAACGGTGTTCTTTAACAATGGTATGTTGGTAAATAACATACATATATGAAAATGTGTTAACGATTAAACGTGTGTAAATAAAATATACATGCATATGACAAATGTGTCAATTACAATTGAGCCGTTGAGAGTCATAGTGGCGTAAGTCATGTTTTATTAATTCGGAGTAAAATGAAACTCCGCGTTGTTCTTCAAAAAACAAATCCCGTCTAGAGATACGAATATGTAATTCTTTTATGCCACTTTATAAACTATCAAAATTTTAGAATATAAGCTTTAGTTTGTTTTTTTCAGTCAAAACAACCCTTTTACAAGCTTTATACATAATATTAACTTCGTTTTCTGTGTGGGACAAATTTTGCGACCGATTTTCCTCCGACCACTTTCATCCTCAGCAATTTGACGGTTTTGTTCGAAATGATAACAACACGCTGCCGTCTGGGGTTCTAACGGTAACTTATAGCTACTTTTAATATGGGGCTGAACAGGGTGATGCGTAAATAGTATAATTTAGTTTTAACTCAATTTTTGAAAATTTTTGACTTACGCCACTACGATTCTCAACGGTTCAATTAATAAAAAATTTTTTTTCTGTAAAGAGGGTTTACGGACGATAGTTTAACGTGACAACGTCATGAGAAAACATTGATGAAATGATTGCATACTTTTATGAATAAAATTGAATCATTTATATTAAATTATCTTTATTTTGTATGGATACAAAAAGGAGTGAAATGAAATATTCATTTTGATTGATAAATTAGCTTTTATTTGCACTAATGAATTCAAATATGTTCATTACTTTAATGAACAGATTATTTACAAGTAACAATGTGTAGTAACAAATTCATTTACAGCTTTTATACATGTCTGATATTTAACTTCTTGCAATCTGTGTTATTCTGTTAAAGATAGGTCGATGATAGGAAAAGTATGAAATGAATGGGAGTGTTTCAAGTGTAATGTGCCTTGAAAAAGTCAAATCGAGGGTTGTTCCTCTGAGCGTTGTTGACTTAGTAACATCTGATGGGCAATCGAGATTGTACATATCCTTCATAAATTTGAGGAATGTATCATGATTTTTCACGTTTGTGTTGAAGTCGCCACAAAGAAGAATTGGTACATTGGTATCAACTTGCATGATCGGATGCACATACTGCCTGTTATGCACATACGGAAAGAGTGCTTGGTGCAGCAATACACTAATGTTTGAGACACTTGCTCCAGGATGAATATACATACACTGCGCCAAGTACAATTTTATACGTTGTATCAGCAGTGAAGCATGTTATTTCAGCCAAGCAGACGTCGCCTGTGTTTCTGATGAGACGAGTTGTGTCCGACAATTCAACGTGGAGAGCTTTGGCCGTGGATGTTGATGTTAATTTTCGATAGATTGCTACTCCACCAGCTGCGTTTGTATCAGAATCCGATCGATTGCCTGGTTATACATTCATAATTATTGATTGTAACTGGATCAAAATTGTCACGCATCCACGTCAGTCAATACCAAATAATCCGATCTTGGTATTACGGGATCCGTTTCAATATCGGCGAAGTGCGCAGACAAACTCTGAACATTAAGGTTTGTCACTACAGTTTGCCCAGCGTTGTTACCGTCATCACAAAATTTCACTGCGAAGTGATTGTTTGAAGGGCGTGTCCACGGAGTAAAATGTATTCGTTACGGAAATCTCGCGTAGTCTGTGAGTCGTTCCCATCCCGTCCGTGTTTGAAGATAAAAGGCGCATCTTTTTCCGTGATGATGTGCAAGCCGACTATATTCGTTACACGACTCAGCGCCACGTACACCAACTGTTGTGGTTGCTCCGAAGAGTATTTATAAACAATAACAGTAAACGTCTCACCTTGCGACTTGTGAATGGTAATGTAATAGCACAAGCAGGAACGCAAGGAAACTGTTTTCGTTTGCATTTCACAGTTTTCGTCAGTGTAATGTTCACTATTTTCTTATACAACGGCACCCAGTTAGGAGACAGAGTGTTTGGCTTGCTTTGCTTATTGTTGACAATTTGACAAATTTAATCTAATTAAATATTGACAATTTTAATCAAATTTTTAAGATTACTACGATCAAATTTTTAAAATTATTTCGGGAGATAACGGGACATAACGGGACAATGAGTCATCATTTTTCGTGCATGCAGCCGGCGTTCATCGTTTTAATAGACGTTGTCACGTCAAAAAACTCAAAATAAGGAATCTTACTAATAACTTAGTAATCGAACCACGAACACAACAAAAAAATAAAGAAAAATATGAGTATGCTACCTCCAACGGCTTCTCTGGTCGCTATACCTAATTAAAGTTCTGGTTCTGAATTCTGTTCGCTCTTCGCTAAATGATGAGCACTCGCAAATGTCAACCTAGTACGAACATTAGCGCTTCCTTCCAACTGACTTCTTTCTTCCAGATTTACCACACTTAGGGTAGCCGATATCAAATGATTTAACTGTTTCCACAATTAGGTACAGTAAGCTAACTTTATTATTATTTAAAACACTAAATCGTCTCCTCGTCGTCACTCTCGCCAGATGCAACAGCAGTTAGAAACGTTCAGCTAATTCCAATTTTTCGGGCGGGTGCCACTGACCAAAACCTCGTCCTCCTGGGGAACACAGGTTTCAAAATGGTACAGCCACTCCAGAGTCTTGTATATATTGAAGGTTTTACTATGAAAAAGGGGGATCGGGGCTTCCTGCACCGGGACCACGGACCTCCAAACCCTTGAAAATAACGCCAACGATTTTACTGGTGCAATAGATTAAACGAATTTGGTAATTATACCTTTAAAATGGGGCATATTCGAATAATTTCACTATTTCTTCACGAAATCATTCAGGCCGCAATCTTCTCTCCTTGGCCTTCGTAAAGATGATAGATTCGGTCGGCTATTGAACACGTCCCTTTCGAGCTCTGCATTACATTTTTTTCTAACGGGGGTTTGAGGACTATAATTTCACATACAGCACATCTTCAGCAAATACTACTCCGTCAATTCTTGTTAGTACAACTACTTTTACGTGCAATTGCCGAATTAATAATCAAATTGTCGGACTAAATGAACTGTTTTTGTTCTCAACCCCTTTCCTTTCTCTTTGCAAAAACCCCAAAAACTTACTACTCATTTTTGTTTTTTTTCTCTGTCAAAAAAAATTTTTTTTTTCCTCGCATCCCTCGGTTAAATTTTCCCAATAGCCCCCAAGTGATTTCGAAAGAAAATTTCCCAATCAAAGTAAATTTTACAACCGACCGTTACACCATGTCGAGGGGGTTGTGAAGAAAATGGTAATCCGCCCTCTTGAGATGACCACCATGGATCTAACCATATATTGAGTATATTATATCGCTTATGGTGTTCTACTTATGATACCCTTTCAATTGATACCTATGTCGAGGTGGTGGTGAAGAAATGGTAGTCCGCCCTCTTGAGACAGCCGTCATGGATATAGAGACATAGCTTATTGTATTCTACTTATCATACCCTTTCATTTGATACCCATGTCGTGGGGGTTGTGAAGAAAATGGTAATGGGTCCTCTTGAGGTGGCCTCGGTGGATCTAACTAATTATTGAGTATACTATATTGCTTATTGTATTCTACTTATTATACCCTTTCATTTGATTCCCATGTCGAGGGGGTTGTGAAGAAAATGGTAATCCGCCCTCTTGAGATGACCGCCATGGATCTAACCAGATATTGAGTATATTATATCGCTTATGGTGTTCTACTTATGATACCCTTTCAATTGATACTTATGTCGAGGTGGTGGTGAAGAAATGGTAGTCCGCCCTGTTGAAATGGCCGCCATGGATATAAAGACATAGCCTATTGTATTCTACTTATCATACCCTTTCATTTGATACCCATGTCGAGGGGGTTGTGAAGAAAATGGTAATGCGTCCTCTTGAGGCGGCCTCGGTGGATCTAACTATTTATTGAGTATACTATATTGCTAATTGTATTCTACTTATCATACCCTTTCATTTGATACCCATGTCGAGGGGGTTGTGAAGAAAAGGGTAATCCGCCCTCTTGAGATGACCACGATGGATCTAACCATATATTGAGTACATTATATCGCTTATGGTGTTCTACTTATGATACCCTTTCAATTGATACCTATGTCGAGGTGGTGGTGAAGAAATGGTAGTCCGCCCTCTTGAGACAGCCGTCATGGATATAGAGACATAGCTTATTGTATTCTACTTATCATACCCTTTCATTTGATACCCATGTCGAGGGGGTTGTGCAGAAAATGGTAATGCGTCCTCTCGAGGTGGCCTCGGTGGATCTAACTATTTATTGAGTATATTATATCGCTTATGGTATTCTACTTATGATACCCTTTCAATTGATACCTATGTCGAGGTGGTGGTGAAGAAATGGTAGTCCGCCCTCTTGAGACGGCCGCCATGGATATAAAGACATAGCTTATTGTATTCTACTTATCATACCCTTTCATTTGATACCCATGTCGAGGGGGTTGTGAAGAAAATGGTAATCCGCCCTCTTGAAACGCGTGCCATGCGTACACTTTTTGTTAATCATCGAAATGATAGAGAATGCTATTTGACATCAACAGTGCTGGATTTGACTAACTTGTAAGGAATATGTCATATTTTTAGAAATAATTTACGATTACGAACTCGGCATTCGGTATTTCAAAATTTTACTGTACATTTGTACTGTGAACTACATGTTTTTTATAGTTAGTACCTAACGCAATCTGATATCATAGTTGCGACTAACCACTTTAAAAGAATATATTTTGTTAATCATCTAATGCCATCTAGCATCAAGAGTTCGAGTAAACACTTTTCGACTAACTAGTAGCACCATCTCATTTATTGAGCAATTGAAATAACTTAGAGCGCCATCTGACAGAATAATTTTGAGTACCCACTTTTTTAGACTGAAGGAGAAGAAAAAAGTTCGATTCGAAATGTAAAAAATGTAAAAATAAAGAAAACGAAGAATGATAGGGAAAAAACTCATGGAATAATAAATTATTTATATTTTGGTTATCGGTTACAAATGAAAAATTACTTATATTGCTTATAAAAAGGTGATAAATCGCATAATTTTATAAAAAAAACATCTTGTTTTCTATGTTTAGGCGTAAATAAGGCATTATCTGTTTGCCCTTACGTACTCGGCAAACTACCGCTTGCCTTGATTACCTGGGTGGCGTAATTCCAAATTTAAAATGGCAGCCAACACAAACACTTTTCTTACAACGCTCTCGGTATGGATACCAAATAAAAGTGTATGATGAGTAGAGTACAGTAAGCTGGGTAGCCTCATCTATATAAATGTAATTGTAGTGTCTGTCTGTGATTTCAAAATAATTGTGTTTTTTTAATTTCATATGGTTTTTTACATGATTTTAAAACGAAATCACACATTTTTAAAATTTTTCTCTGGCTGTATGACTGTATGTCTGTCTGTCTGTTTGTTCGGGCTAATCTCGGAAACGGCTAATCCCATTGGGATGGGACTTTCACTGGAAGATTCAGTATTTTGGCGGGCATGGTTTAGGCTATTTATATACATTATAAATTAGTTCTACATGTATGTACAGTCCACGAAATTAATTTGAAGACACAACTTTGAAGTTCCGTTATGTAAAAACTAAGGATTTCTATGAGTTACCAAAAATATCAAAATTCAGGGATTTTTGTGTAGATTCGTCTTCGTTTCAAAAATATTCCGTTTTTTATATGGAATTTTAGAAGAAGAGCGGTAAATTTGAGCAAACTTCTAAAATTATGCCTTGGAAATGCGAAATTATGCGAAAATAATTTAAAGACACTCCTCTATTTCTCTATTTCATGAAAAAACGGGAAATTTTTGATACCAGGACCAATCTACACAAAATTCCCTAAATTTTGATATTTTTGGTAACTCATAGAAATCCTTAGTTTTTACATAACGGAACTTCAAAGTTGGGAAAAGTGGTGTCTTCAAATTAATTTCGTGCACTGTATGTATGTTAGGCCTGCAGCGCATCCCATTTTTTCGCTCGAAGTGATGGAAATGAGATAACCGGTTGAGACTAATTGCAATCGATAGAGGATGGAAAAATGCATCTACAGTTAATTTTGGCCGAAGTTTGGACACGGCCAACATATAAAAAAATCATGAAAATGCCTTTTTTTCGTAAGTGCGGTTTGAACGAAATTTTCACTTTATCTCGCCATATCTCAGTTGATATTGCAGATATTAATTTCAAATTTTAACATAGTCTAGTTTGACTAATTCTCTAAATATAAAACTTTAACCGAACTGGTTACATCATTTAAAAACAAAATGGCGAATGTTTATAAAAATTTCAACAGATTCGTGAGACTAATTTTTCTAATCAAAAAGTTGTGTTATAGATTTTTGAAATTCGCTTTTTTGGCTAAACTACATTGTAGCCAAATACTTAAGGCAGTTTTCTGTAAATTTTCAGATCAAAATTTCCTCCGGTTCAAAAGTTACATTAACATTAACAAATGTTACTTACATATTTTTATAGTCAACTCTAAAATTTTTAATATATCCAAAATCATGTGTTGCAGATTTGTTCTTTGTTTCATTATACCCTTTTCTTATTTCGGACTATGCACACATAATTTTATTTTATTAAAAGGCGCTGCGACGCACGCGGGTTTTTGCTAGTATTACAATACGAACGTACTTGTACTACTCGGGTTAAGCCATCCGATCCAGGAAAGGTCCTATCAATGGTGCCTAGCGGCCACTTGGTTGGTGGTAGGTTTTCGTGTTTAATGAGTACGACGTCTCCGACCTGAATGTTGTGTTCGTCATGTTTCCGTTTTTGTTTTTGTTGCAGTTGGTTCAGATAATCTTTGGACCATGTGTCCCAGAATGCCTTGACTGCATATTCAATGTGTTTCCATCGGAGTGGAAGCGACATGTTGTCGTCCTTACTTGTTTCAGGTATAGCATTGGGAGGCTGTCCAATTAAAAAACGTCCTGGGGTAAGTATGAATGTATCATCAGGATCGTTTCTAACATGACATAGTGGGTGAAAGTTAAGACATGCTTCAATTTGAGTAAGTATTGTTGAATATTCCTCAAAGGTGTAGGTCGACCTTCCTACTGTTCTACGCAAATGATTGTTTATGGATCGAACGCCGGCTTCCCAACTGCCTTCGAAGTGTGGAGCTGCAGGTGGATTTAAATGCCATGCGATTTTTGTTGGATGAAATATTGTGCTGCTGCTGCGGTGGCCTCCTTGACGGCTTGTTTAATTTCCTTGTCGATGATGACCTTTGCTCCTATGAAATTAAAGCCTTAATCGGAGTAAATATTAGAACATAGGCCTCGCCTGGCGATGAACCTCTTTAATGAGGAAATGAATGCACCAATTGATAAATCGGACATTAATTTAATGTGGATGGGCCGTGTTGCAAGGCAAATCAGTACGCAAATATATGCTTTCAATAGTTTTGCATTACGAAGGTTTGATGATGTAATCAATATTGGGCCGGCATAATCAATTCCAACGTTGCTAAATGGTTTGTTAATGGTCACTCTGGGTGCAGGAAGTTGCCCCATTTGCTGTGTTAGTGTCTCTCCTCTTTGCAAAACACATGTGACACATTTGTGTGTACGGGAAATTTTAAAAATGCATGCTGCTCCTATGGCTCGTTTTTGAAAGAAGGTATAAGCAATCGTACAGAATTTCCTCAAGAACTTTTTTTTAACTTTTTAGCGGAAAGAAAAGTCGCTATTCAAAGAGATTTGGTAGAAAACGTAAGAAATTGGAAAGCTTGTATTAATTAAAATCTGTATATAGTTTCCCCACGGTTTTATTCATCATAATACATATCGCACTCTTAAAACATAAGTGGCACTATACAAAAAATGACATTTTTTAGTTAAGTATTCATAGTCCAGTTGCCAGAGTCAAATTTAGACTGAAAGCTAGCACAAAATGTGATATCGCTGAAAATTGGGTCATAGGTACTTTTTGGGGTGTAGAACACAATAAAAAAACCTTTGCTGCTCTAAAGTGTATGCTAACTTCACAATTTCGAAAACAAATTCGAAAATGTGGTTTTCGCGTTATATCTCGAAAAAGAAAAGAAAAATCGAAAAACTAATTACACCACGTGAAAGAGCGGAAAATTCTACTAAAAGCTATGTTATAACTTATTAAAAAATGTTTGTTTATTATTTTAAAAAATTATTACAAATAAGAAAGCGAGTTCGAAAATTTGACGCGCGCCAAATCCCAGGATTCAAATATTCAAGCGAGGCGTTCGGGGAAAAACTGAAATATCTTTGCCTAAAATCCACCAAAAACAAAATATGTGCAGCTGTTATTATTGCGCAGCAAAACAAACATGGCTTCAAAAACACTAATTGCTGCCGGCGTCGCTGCGCGCGTCTTTTTTCTTCATGATATTTCAAAGAATGTTCTTTGTTTTTAACGTGTTTTTAATTAATGTTTGCTTTTAACCTGAATGTTTAATCAAAAAATGAATAATATATTCTTAAAGCTCAGGATTTTATCTTTCATTTTATATATTTAACAATTTTTTTAGGCTTAACTTTAAGTTGCAGGAATCAGTTTTATAAAAATCAGTGAAAATCTTAGAAATTATAACTTCCGGTCAACTTTTCTATGAGAAAAAAACAATACAATTAAAAACTAATGACTTCCTTAAAAAGCTTAGAGTGTCTTCTTTAAAATCCTGTTTTTATTTTTTGTTTTTGGTGGATTTTAGGCAAAGATATTTCAGTTTTTCCCCGAACGCCTCGCTTGAATATTTGAATTCTGGGATTTGGCGCGCGTCAAATTTTCGAACTCGCTTTCTTATTTGTAATAATTTTTTATAATAATAAACAAACATTTTTTAATAAGTTATGACATAGCTTTTAGTAGAATTTCCCGCCCTTTCACGTGGTGTAATTAGTTTTTCGATTTTTCTTTTCTTTTTCGAGATATAACGCGAAAACCACATTTTCGAATTTGTTTTCGAAATTGTGAAATTAGCATACACTTTAGAGCAGCAAAGGTTTTTTTATTGTGTTCTACACCCCAAAAAGTACCTATGATCCAATTTTCAGAGATATCACATTTTGTGCTGGGTCTAAGTCTCTGACAACTGGACTAACAGTCAAAACGCTTAAAACGAAACGCGCCTAATGCAAAAACCCCGGTAGCTCTAATGCGCCAAATTTTTGCTAGATGTCGCTAGTGTCACTTATGAATTTGTCACAATTTGTCCGGTCGGTAATTGATAAACTGGCACTACGCCAGTTCGCGTCAAGTCTCCGGAGGGAATCCTTGTCGAGGTGAGTTAAAAACTGGCACTTTGTGTAAAGTGCCACTTATTTAATAAATTTGCTTTCGAATATTTACAGTGAGTAAATGCTTAAGTGGCAGTTTGAATATAATGTCAGTTATTTAATAACTTTAGTGTGGATTTTGTTTTTATATGAATTCGATAACGGACATTTTCTGTAAAGAGCCATTTAATCAATAAATATGCTTTCAAATATTAGCTGTGCGTAATTGCATAAGTCGCAGTTTGAGTTTAGGGTCAGTTATTTTTTAAATTTAATAAGATAATCAATAATTTTATTGTATGCCACTGGATACTGAAACAGCGTTAGTTAAACTGTTATTTTAAGCCGATCACAAAGCTTTATTTACATATATTTTTTTAGTTCCATATCACCTATTCAATTCTTAAAAAATCTTAAAACGGCCATACTGTAAAATTAACATTTTCATTTAGTGCCATTTATGTTCTAAGGGTACGATATATTAAATTTATTTAAATAATAACGAATTAACTGTCTCTGCGTTTTTCTCTTCTCTCCGGCTTTTTTTCAAGGGTATTTTTTTCTTAAACTAAACACGAAACAAGCGACTGAAATTCACCTTCTGTATATATCAATTTATATATGTAAGTTCTCGTTCGGTGGATACAACTAAAAAGCTATAAAGCAAAGATTTTTAGATAATTTCCGACTTGAAAATTTCATTCCCAGGACGGGAGCTTCAAACTTTGTATTGAAAGTCACAAATGCCGACGGCGACAGTTAACGTTTCAGCTTAGATACTCTGAAGATAGATTCAGTTGAGGTTTTGCAAAATTTCCCTGGCCGTTTTTTTAATGAACTCAAAAGCTCTCAAAACCCAGTTCATTAAAAAAACACATAACATAATAGCTTTCTGTAAACTGCCTTCGACCAGAGTGCCCAATTTGGATGCGGCCAGTAAAACTCAACATACAACTACATGTAAACGCCCTGTGCGTGAGTCCCCTTCAATGCTCCCAGTTTCTTAGAATTTTTACGAATTTTTATGGTTTTGTAATTTTCAGTTTTTTCTTGGGTTCCTCAGAATTTCTAATAGTTTTTAGTCGCTGGGATTTTCTGAAGTTTGAACAAGACGACTTTTTTCAATAGTTTTTAGGGTGTCGCAAAATATTGCTTAGTTAGCTTGGTCTTTTTTCGCGTATATTCAGTTTCAGCTCACAGAAAGTTTTTCGTTTTCCTTTTAACTTTGAAAATAATATTATTATATTAAATTGTAATCGATAGTCAATTTGTGTGTGACATGGCGGATAACCAACCGGTATCATTATCACAAATGGTAGAAAACTCCCCAAACCTGAAAAGATTCGCGAAACCCTCAAGTGAAATATTTTGCGACATGCTAAAAAACTATTGAAAAGTCGTCCTCTTTAAATTTCAGAAAATCCCGACGACTAAAAAACTATCAGAAATTCTAAGAAACCCTGGAAAAAAAATTGAAAATTTAAAGGCCATAAAAAGTAGACAAAATTCTGAGAAACTGGGATGAGCTCGAGCATTTAAAAGGGGGCTCACGCACAGGGCGTTTACATGTAGTTGTATACTGAGTTTTACTGGCCGCATCCAAATTGGGCACTCTGCCTTCGACTCGTATAATTTTATCTTTATCCATGAATGGGTTCATTTTCAATAAGCGGCTATTTCTTGCTAGTGACGTAGCCTTTGGCAAACTGGAATACTCTTCAGGAAAACTTGATTGTTGTACAAGTCGTATAATCGTTTTTTCTGCTTCTTGCCACTCGCCAATGGAGATATGATTTGCGCGTTTGAATTCAGGATTTAAACAATTATGTTTGATTCTCTGTATTCATGCAATGATGTGTGTGAGTCGTGTCATTAATGAATAACGCAGAAATATATTATTTTCGAGTTGTGAGGAAACCTTTGGTCTCTTTGCTTCTAATTCGGTTTGTTCATTTATGTCTCGTAAATGACTGTTTGTTAGCCAACTTGGTCAATGCCACCATAAATGATTACTTACCAGACTTGCTGCTGGTATACCTCTTGTTGCCAGGTCTGCTGGAATATCCTTGGTCGGGATATGCCTCCATTGATCGCAACGTATCACCTCCTGGATCTCCACCACGCGATTAGCTACATACGTCTTCCACCTAGACGGGTGCTCCCTAACCCATTGAAGTTGCAAGTGCGTGTCAGCGATCGTGCCTTTGATTAGTCGTGCTAGGATGACAGCTCCGTTTAGTTCCAGTCGCGGTATTGTGGTAGGTTTGATTGGTGCGATCTTGGGTTTAGCTGTAAGGTTTAGGGTGGATGTAATGTCTCCATTCTCGTGTTCGACTCGCAGGTACAATACCGTAGCGTATGGCACCTGGGGAGTATTGTATCCATCTTGGAATCTATAGTGTTTCCAGGTCTTTTAGCTGTTGCTTGAATGCAAACCACTGGGTTGATATTTGGGGTGATACCTGTGTATCCCATATGCGGCCAGTAATCCATAATGTCTGCAGGAGTATCTTGGCTACGACTATGACCGGAGATAACCATCCTAACGGGTCATATAGTGATGCTATGTTGGACAGCATGTTGCGTTTTGTGATTATTTTGTATTTTGTGATGACTGAGAATGTAAAATGTTCAGGTCCAAGAGTTTTGACCGTGTCGTCATCTGAGAATGCAAGTATGTCCTTTAGCTCATGATGTTCTACGGGTAAATCCTTTAATAGTTCTGGGTCATTGCTAGACCATTTACGTAAGATGAAACCACCTGCACGAGTTAGGCTAAGAAGCTGTAGTTTTTTTGCCTCTGTGACACTATCAGCCCCACCTAGCAGGTCGTCGACATAGAAGTTTGAGTATGTGGCCTTGAATGCTAGAGGTCACTTCTGTCTCTCGTCTTCTGCAAGTTGTTGAAGTGTGCGGATTGCCAGATATGGGGCACATGCGGTGCCAAATGTTACAGTGTTTAATTGGTAGTCCTGAAGTTGTGAAGTTTCTGGATGTCTCCAAAGGATCCTCTGAAACATTTTGTGGTTTGAATTTATGTCAATCATGCGATACATTTTCTCGATATCCGCAATCATTGCGATTGTGTTTCTTTCAATTGAGTAGGGTAGGGAATAATTTAGGCTGCAAAGTCGGTCCTGTCAAAAGCAGTAGTTTTGGCAGATGCATCGAATACAACTCTTAAGTTTTTGGTGCTGCTTTCCTTGAAAACTGCATGGTGAGGGATGCAGTAGTGCTTTTCCTCATTGGAAGGAGGGTTGACTGCATCCATGTGTCCCAAATTAATGCACTCATCCATCCAGGCATCCTCTTGCATGAAAGGAAAGTTTCCGTTTGATTTTCGTATATGTGTTTCTGTAAATAAACGTTGGCAGATTTCCTCTTCTTTTTTCAAAATCTGCTGTGTGGGAACTTCTTCTAGTTCCCAAAATTGTTTGAGCTGCCTGCTCAAGTCCAATTCTGCGGTTGTGACTGTGCATGCTGTCACTTGGCCGAGATGTGTGTCTCTCGTTGGTCCTATTAAAATCCATCCAAATATTGTATTTATGGCTGTTGGGGCTGTGTCAGGTCCTCGTCGGATACCTTCTTCTACGATTCTTGCATAAATCCATGCTCCCAATAGTGCGTCAATACTTGCTGGCGTCTAAAAAGTTAGATGTGCTAATTGTATATTTTAGAGATTATCCCAGTTCCTTCTTCGTAATACCCTTGTTGGTAGTGAATCAGTGATCCCATTGAGGACTAGAAACTCATCTGTCACTGTAGGTTTACTCGGACGCCGTGCTTCTAAGGTGAGCCTTACTTGCTGGCATGGTGTTGCTGCTGGACTTGTGTCTAATCCAGTGATTACTATCGCCGTGCTTGAATGCAGCTTGTGTGATGAACGATGCCTCCGAACCAGGATCTATTAGGCATCGTAGTGTCTTCGTTCTGCCATGACTAGAATATGCAGTTATTAATAGTCCAGTCAATGCACAATTTCGCTGGAAATTCTACCAAATAGCACCGATTTGCACCAAAATTTGGCTGTAGGTTGTACTTACCTTCTTCTTCAAAGTTGTCAATATGCCAGGGGTTGCTTTTACCCAGGAGGTGGACGCCACCCCTTCTAGGGAGTGAATTTTTTTTATTAAAAATAAGTATGATAATGGATAGATTGACTAATTCCAAGCAACTTTTGTTATAATTGTTTTTACTGAAAATCAATGCTTTTCGACATATTCGAGAGTGAAAATGTCAATTTTTTAACAAAAAAAAAACTCGTTTTCAGAGGTTTTTTCATGAATAACTCTGAAAATAAGTATTTTATGAAAAAATCGTTCAGCAGAAAAATGTAGCTTATAAAAAAACAAAAAAGATAACCGGGTTTAAAATATCACTAGACCCAATACTGGAGTAATAGCTAGACCCAATACGCAGTAATAGTTCGTTAATGGTTGGTTCTTCTTCGGCAAACGCCAAAATTGTAAGTTTCAACGTGAAATATCCCAAAAACAATGCATTTTTCGGGGAAAACTCATAGAACTTTTTTGAAGGGCTTAGGAAAACCATTATTTTTTTTTTTTATATAGAAGTTCCTAGTATCGAAATTAAGCGAGTTATGACAAAAACAAAATTGCTTCTTATTTTTTTGGCGGCAAAAAATTGTGAAAATCAGCCCCTAATTACCACCCCAATTGAAAATGATTGTTACCACTTTACAATTTACTTTATTTGTGCACTTGTAATATGCTCTATAAGTTTGGCCGGTTTACAGTGATTAGTTTTTGAAAAAATTGAGCTTGAAGTGAAGAGAGCTCTTTTACTAGTTTGCAAAAAATTGCCTTTCTTTAAAAATAATTCAGAAACTATGAAAGATACGCAAAATTTGTTAAAGTGAAAAAAACTGTAGGATTTTTTCTAAAACTTTTGGTTTTTTCTTTTTCTGTAGGATAAAAATTGAGTAAGATATGGCCGTTTCAAGTTTGCATATGTTCACAAATAGTAACGTTTGGAAGCTGTTTCAGTTCTAACCTTTTAAAAAATAAGAGCTTCAAAAAAACTTCTTTACATCAGCTTATAGCTCTTGAAAAAACGTACAAAATGGTTTTTTGTTGAACTCTATAGCTCAAAAACTAAGCGAGTTATGGTAAAAATACCCAATAACAAAGTTATCAAAACACGTATATTACAACACTAATAAAGAAGATACCTTCATCTTTTTACACCTTGTGAGACACACACGCATATACACACACACAAAAATAAATTTTTGCAACTGCAAAAAGGGTTGTGGTTCAACCTGCGGTTGCCGAAGAATTGAACTCTTCAGCAATTCAACTTGTTCAACATGCAGCGGAGATAACTGTCTTAATAGTGCACCAATTATAGATCAAAGGACAGCGAGGAGGAAGAAGAGTATGAGGCAGACTTGGAAAGAAGTGAGGATGAAGAAGAACACAATTTATAATTTTTTTTTGTCTTATGAAAAAATATATTTATTTTTAAATTAAAAGCTTAAGACACACAATTTTTTAAATCAAATTTTAATCCATAGGGGTTGTTTTTGTAGGTGTTATTTTCAAAATGGTTGCCACTAGCAAATAGGGGTAGTCTACACCCCTAAAAAATAAAAATTAATGGTCTTGGATGTGAAGTATCACGTCCGTATTTTAACGTGACAACGTCTGTTATTACGTTTTGTATTATTTTCTCAATTAATAAATTATATATTTCGAATCAAAATTTTTTTTGTGCGCGGGACATTTTCACACGCGCGTCCTATCTTAAACCGATTTAATAGACGTTGTCACGTCAATAAGGTGAATGAATGTATTTTTCCCGTGCAGAGGATAAATTAACGAAAATTTTGAGCCATTAAGCACCACCCTAACGTGTATGGGGGCGGAGATATGATTTTTTTTGTGTGCGGGACATTTTCACACGCGCGTCCTATCTTAAACCGATTTAATAGACGTTGTCGCGTCAACAAGGTGAATGAATGTTTTTTTCCCGTGTAGAGGATAAATTAACGAAAATTTTGAGCCATTAACCACCACCCTAACATGTATGGGGGCGGAGTTTTAAACCGATTTAATAGACGTTGTCACGTCAAAAGCAACTCTCGGCTCATTGACAACTTTGAAATAGAGAGTAAGCAGAACCCAAATCCAAATTTTGGTGCAAATTGGTGCTGTTTGGCAGGATTTCCAGGTTTGGCCGTTTTTTCCGTGCATTGACTGGACTATAATGCTGTCGATAGCAATGCGTGATGATCTATTGTAGCTAAGAAGGATTATATTGCGTTAAATTCATGAGTATTGCTGGCTGATTGTGTCTTCATGGTTGCTGGAGAATGGTTTGCCCTGCTACCTCCTTCATGAAGCTGTATGTCGTTGGATCTGGATGATCGAGTGCTCTCTCGTTTGAATTCGTTATGCAGTGTTGTGTTATGCTTCTGTTTACATTTATGACATCGGTATTTACTTGCGCACGCATTTGTTACGTGCTGTGTAGACAAGCAGTTTATACAATGACCGGCTGATTTTAATAGCTTGTATCTTATCTCAGGACTCATCTCATGTTACTTCTGGCATTTGATGACGAAATGTTTTTGCTTACAGGCGGGGCAGTTGTTTTGTCTTCTTGCATGATGAACACATGTGTGTTTCCTCTGGCTGGAGTTGGCTTCGGTTAAAATGTACGTGTGGATGTTACCACATCTGCAATTGATTCTAATACTCGTAGTCTATTCTTAAGAAATGCGCAAAAAGCTTCATAGGTTGGAAGAGATTGAGTTTTTACTTGCTCTTCTTCCCATAGGCGTAATGTTGTAAACGGCAATCTTTAAACTAGTAAATAAATCAGGATGACATCCTAAGAACTTGTGTCGACGTCAAGACTCTTCAGCTGTTGTAAACATTCCGACGTTGTATTAAGACCTTGATACCCTTTGCTGTTTCTGTTGGGAGCTTGGGTATGTTCATGAAGGTTCTTAATTGATGATTTACTAATACCGTCCTGTTTTCGTATCTTTCCTTCAGCTTTACCCATGCTGGTGCATAGTCCTGGCTGGTGGTCCCTTCAGGTAATGTTGTTTCTGTACAGGAGCCAATTTAGGGTTGTGGTGAACTAATGACACATAAACATCGTAAAAGGACCGCCATAAATCACAGTCACCGTGAATCACCGTAAAGTAAACCTTGGAAATTTAATATCATGCGCTGCCGATATTACCGGAACAGAGCTGTCATTAGGGGCAGTAGTAGTACATGTAGTGCACTTCCTTAATCCGTCCATCATGTCCGACATATACTCAGTGTATTTGAGCTCTGCTTCATTGTACTCTTCTTCATTTGCAACTTTCTCAGAAGCATCTGGTGTGTCTTGCAGTGACGCCTTGTCTATTGCGATATAATTTTTTCTGAACTCCTTCCATAATGCATTTAATCCAGATATTTTAAGCCCATAAAATCCTTGCGTTATCTTGGCTATGGCAGTTTATTTATTTATTTCATATAGAATAGGGATGAACACAAGACTTACATCTTTTAGAGTACATAGAATAATAAATTGAAAAAAATAAATTTTAATATACATATAAACTAATCTAAACTTAATAAACTAAGAAAAGGGGAAAATAGGGAAAAGAAAATAACTTGTAGTAAAGATCATAGAGAGGAAAGAGAACAGAGAGAATGAAAATAGGAATAAAAAACTTTGCTAAGATAGGACAAGAATATGTGGAAGTAAAGAGGAGAAAGATTAGTAATACTAGAGAGAAGAAGAAGAAAGAAAAAGAGATGCTTGCCTTCTGAAAGCTGTGACTGTGCCTATTCTTTGGATGTAGTTAGGAAGACTATTCCAGAGCCTGAGCGAGTGCACAAAGAAAGAACGACTACCAATTAAGGAGAAATGTGCGGGAATGAGAAATTTAATTGACCGCAGGGATTGGAGGGGCGTAAGGAAGTCGGAAAGATAAGACGGACTGTTAGTACGGAGAACTTTATGCAGGAGGACCAACGCCATAACATCAATAAAGTGAAAAAGGCCGCAACCCAGCAAGGAATTTTGCACACCAGGCACATGATCAGACCTCCGCATGTGAAAAATAAACCTTAAACAATCGTTAAAATCAACCGGAGCCGCTGACGGCAGGATGAATCGAGGGATATATATACAAGGGCACCATAGAGGAAATGAGGTAGAACGAGGGACTTAACAAGTTTGAGGCGAATAGATGGCAATGAAAGACTAGAATATATGTAGCCAGAG
Source organism: Thereva unica (assembly GCA_949987705.1). Classification (NCBI taxonomy): domain Eukaryota; kingdom Metazoa; phylum Arthropoda; class Insecta; order Diptera; family Therevidae; genus Thereva; species Thereva unica. The sequence goes on from OX465281.1 coordinate 132,888,595, forward strand.
TTTGCGTAAAGTGCCATAGATCTTGGAAATCATAAGTGAAATATGTTTGCAACAGGATAGTTTGGAGTTAATAATAATACCAAGATTATTTATACAGTCAACAAAAGGAAGAGGGGTATTATCAAGTAAGAGAGATGGGATGTTGTCAGTGGACAAAGAGCGACGACTAAGAAATACTACTTGGGATTTATTAGGATTGAGTTTAAGGAAATTGAAAGAGCACCATTCATTAATTTGGGATAAAGTACTATTGAAATCAGAAATACAGAGTTCAAGCTGACTAGGAGGACATGATGTATACAGCTGGAGATCATCAGCATATAGATGAAAGGAGGAACGATGGATAACAGAGGGAAGATCATTGACATATAGCGAAAAGAGAAGAGGGCCAAGTATAGAGCCTTGCGGAACTCCCAAAGGCACAGGTAGAAACGAGGATTCAACATTGTTATGGCGGACACACTGAAGTCTATTAGAGAGAAGAGAATAGAAAAGTCGAATAGCAGAGGAAGAAAAGTGGTAGAGTTGGCTAAATTTGGAAAGCAGAAGAGAGTGAACCACAGAATGGAAAGCCGTAGGGAAATCCAGAAAAACCAGAATCGCAATATCACCCTTGTCGATCGCAGAGCGCAAGTCAGTCGTTACCTTTAACACAGCTGTTTCACATCTATGGGATCTACGAAAGCCGGATTGGAATTTAGAGATGAGGTTATTATATTCAAGATGTTGCAGAACTTGGGTATAAACAATTTTTTCAAAGCCTTTGGCAAGGAAGGGAAGAATACTGATAGGACGAAAATCTGTTAAGTCAGCAGGAGAGGATTTTTTAGGTAAGGGAATGACTCTGGCTTTCTTCCAAAGCGAGGGAACTTGAGAAGTTGTCAGGCAGTAATTGTAGGTATGCGTGATAGTTTCCACGATTAGTGGCAGGAGTAGCTTAAGAAAGCGGGGGGGGGGAGCTCATCACAGCCTATGCTATTGGAAGAAATATATAGCAATATCTCAAGGACTTCAAGCGAGTCGACACAGCGGAAGTTAAAACCATCAGAACTAAGTGAGTCAAAGCAGAAAGGACTAGGAAAGGAGGTGGATGCAGAGGTAGGGGTAGACTAAATGAAAGATGAATTGAGAAGGTTCACATCAGCCTCAAACGGGACTACCGCAGGAGCATGAATGCCCAGCGAACAAGGATTAGCCCAAAGCTCTTTAGAATTTAGTTTTGGGTCAAGCTTACGGGAATAGTACTCACGCTTCAAAGATTTAACCTTGCTATTTATGAGGTTTCGAAGCTGTTTGTAGTCATTACGGTAACTGAGATTCCTAGTCCTGCGATAGAGTCTATACAAGAGCTCCCGCTGAATTATAAGGTCACAGACTTTACGAGAGAGCCAGGGAGAGGAGGGACTACGTGTTCTTGTAACAAGGGGTACACATTGATCATAAGCAGATAAAGTGAATGAGGTCAAGATATCGACTTTGGTGTCAACCGAAGTTGTGTTGTAGATAACACTCCAGGGCATAGAGGATGCGACTTCAGAAAGCAGGTCAGAACTAACATTCCTATAATCGCGATAAGAAAAGGAGGAAGGTGCGGAGCAGGGAAGAAAATCAAAACGAGAAGAGAGGAATAGTATATCATGATCAAGAAAGCTAGGAGGGGAGATTTGATTGAACTTTAACACTGAATCAATGGATGTAGCAGTAAGAACATCAAGTTGGGACGTGTTTTGGCAGCGCAGATAAGTTGGGAGTTGATTTAAAACATGTAAATCCAGAGATTCAAGAAAATGTCTGAGGGTGTTCGCACGTGTATTAGCTTTCAACAGATCAACATTAAAGTCGCCAGCAGCAATTATATTCTCATAGCGGCGAGAAAGGCTAGAGACAAGATTGTAAAACTCAGCAGCGATGTCTGGATTGAATAAATTATGAGTACAGTACACATTGATCACAACACAACTATCGCCAGCAGACTTTATTTCGACAGCTATGAACTCAAAATGAGAGCCACTGGACTTGCCTACCATTATAGACGAGAGCGAAGAGTTTACCTATACGGCAACACCACCACCGGTACGATCAATGCGATCGTTACGATGCATCGAAAAATTTGGAAATGAAACAAAGGATGAGGGAATTTCTGGTTTCAACCAAGTTTCACTTACCAGAAGGACGTGCATTTTCGTATGTTCAAACATATATCTCAGCTCCTCCATTTTATTTTTTAAACTCCTAGCATTCAGAACACATAAGTTCAGCCCAGAGGATGAGGAACAAAGGATGTTAAGTACCATTCCCTCAAAGTGCACTCGATCAGCAGAATTATTAGTAATAGTGACTAATAAGACGCACAGCCACAAGCACAAAAGCAAACATGAGGTAGAATATAAGTACGAGAAGAAAAAAGAAAAAAAAGAAGGAAAACATATGTAATAGAGATCATAAATGAAAGAGTTAACTTATAACTAAAAATTAAATGAAAAATCAAAACAAAATTAAATATAAATGTGAAAAAGGAAGAAAGAAAAAAAAAACATTGATAATAATAATAACAATAATAATAATAAAAATAATAAAAATAATAAAAATATAAAAATAATAAAAATAATAAAAATAATAAAAATAATAAAAATAATAAAAATAATAATAATAATAAAAATTAAGATATTTAGAACATGCATCCATACGCATTCATATGCACAGCTCCATGGTGAAATCAGGCAGCTCCAAGCACATATTCATATTCTCATAGAGGAGAGCCAACACAATTTTTAAGGTCCGAGGTGAATCTGCGTGGCTGCTGATTACGTTCGAATTGGAAATAAACATGGCCACGCCTGGTAAATACAGAGGTGACGAGATTCCTCTTAAGAAGTTTACGTGCCGTCTGATATCTTATCTTATATATTAATAGGCAAACAAAAAGTTTGTACACGCTAAGGCTTTTTTGTTCGTGGACCGATTTCGTTTAAATTTTCAGAAAATATTCTTTTTATGGCATAGTTTTGTAATAAGGAATTTCAACGAAATCGATTCACGAATAAAAAAGTTATAGCGATTTTAATTTTTCGAATTTTAAAAAGCCGTTGGAAAATTTGAATTTTTTGTGAGCATCAACGTAGAGCTGAGTAGCCTACGATTGACACAAATGCCGTTTCAGTGAAGCGAATGAGAAACAGAGAAAAACAAGCGTTTGTGTGGATTTTTGGCGGCATAACTGACATAAAAAAACTCGGTCTCTTTGTGCGTGCATTACTTATACTCTTTTTGTATAGTATTATTGAGTTGTATTGTGTAAGGGGCTGCCGTTCGTTTTTTGGCGAATGCCTTTAGAAATTTTAATTGATTCATTTAAGTGTGCTTTGAATGTTATTCTGCGTAATTTTTGTTCGTTTTCGTATGGTTCTCGGAATCTGAGTTGTATTTTTGTCATTCCAAACAGTTAACTGCGAATTTTGAGTGCTGCTACTACTTACAATGATGCTGTAGTAACTGATGTTGCTGCTATTTTCCACTACATAGCCAAGCAAGACGTCATGGATGCGATTAAAAAAATCCTGGGAAATTTTAGATGTTCTGGAGCACCAATGGAAATGTTTCATAGTAATTAAAAATTCGCCATTGCGTATAATTTTTTTTTTGAAATAAAAATATTTAAATTGAATTTAAATTCGAACAAATCGTGAATTTTATATATTTATTGTTTTTGTGACCGAATTTCGGTAACGGGGATCCCAACTAGTATATATTAATAGGCAAACAAAAAGTTTGTACACGCTAAGGCTTTTTTGTTCGTGGACCGATTTCGTTTAAATTTTCAGAAAATGTTCTTTTAATGGCATAGTTTTGTAATAAGGAATTTCAACAAAATCGATTCACGAATAAAAAAGTTATAGCGATTTTAATTTTTCGGATTTTAAAAAGCCGTTGGAAAGTTTGAATTTTTTGTGAGCATCAACGTAGAGCTGAGTAGCCTACGATTGACACAAATGCCGTTTCAGTGAAGCGAATGAGAAACAGAGAAAAACAAGCGTTTGTGTGGATTTTTGGCGGCATAACTGACATAAAAAAACTCGGCCACTTTGTGCGTGCATTTTTTTATACTCTTTTGTGTATAGTATTATTGAGTTGTATTGTGTAAGGGGCTGCCGTTCGTTTTTTGGCGAATGCCTTTAGAAATTTTAATTGATTCATTGCACCTTAAGAAATTTTGACTGATTCTTTTAAATGTGCTTTGAATGTTATTCCGGTTAATTTTGATTCGTTTTCGTGTGGTTCTTTTAATATGAGTTGTCATTTTTGTCGTGCCAAACATTTTCTGACTGAAGTAACTTTACGTAATACTGAGGCATTTTCTTTGTGTTGTCATAAAGGCAAAGTTAATCTACCTCCCCAGTAGGAATTCTAGGAAGGCCTTACCGATGGAGCACTGAAATAAGTACTCATCTGGTAAGGGGTACCCCTTATTTTCTTGGTGCTAGATGGGCCCTTACAAACCCCATTACAAGAGAAGGCAGATGGTAAGGTGTAGTCCAGAATTATACCCAAACAAGTGAGAGTCTGCCCGATGACTCAAGGGAGCTTTCCTGGAGCTTTCATAAATTTTATAGAAAGAAAGAAAACGGGCAATTATATTCGTCGACATAAAATGCGACATTAGCATACTCAATAGCCCGGCTCTCATTCTATACGGAGGACAAGCAGCTTTGCAGAAATGGAGAATTTAGTTGGGGGACTGCTTAGGTAAAGCCACTCTCGGGCTTGGAAAAAAAAGGCATTTGTAAAAGATGAAGAAATAAAAGCATTTCGACACCGGATCACATATCCACAGGCGCCCATGAATAGCTCTTTTTGCAATGTTCCATTTGCTGCCTTACTATACCCCTTACAGATGAGCAGTTCTATAAGTACTCTAAGGTAAGTACTAAAGTAAGGCCTTACCCCCTATGACATCGTGTGTAAAAGTAAGCACTTCTGTAAAAGGGAGTGGTAAGGCCTACCCCTTACCAGTAAGTGCTGATTTCAGTACTTCTGTAAGCTTACCGGTCCTACTGGGTCCACTTTCTCAAAATTACTTTTTCAATAATTTTTTTGAAGGATTAACTTCGAATGAAAGTGGTATTAAAAGTCGTTCTAAAATTTTTTTTTGCAAATATTCGTTCGTATAATGCTGCCTTTGCAATGATTAGCTCTGAGTGTAATTTGTCAAATGACACTGTAAATGGCATTTATCATTTTACCACATAGCCAAGCAAGACGTCATGGATGCGATCAAAAAAATCCTGGGAAATTTTAGATGCTCTGGAGCGACAATGGAAATGTTTCATAGTAATTAAAAATTCGCCATTGCCATTGCCAATTGAATTTAAATTCGAACAAATCGAGAATTTTATATATTTATTGGTTTTGTGACCGAATTTCGGTAACGGGGATCCCAACTAGTCTTATATATTAATAGGCAAACAAAAAGTTTGTACACGCTAAGGCTTTTTTGTTCGTGGACCGATTTCGTTTAAATTTTCAGAAAATGTTCTTTTTATGGCATAGTTTTGTAATAAGGAATTTCAACGAAATCGATTCACGAATAAAAAAGTTATAGCGATTTTAATTTTTCGAATTTTAAAAAGCCGTTTGAAAATTTGAATTTTTTGTGAGCATCAACGTAGAGCTGAGTAGCCTACGATTGACACAAATGCCGTTTCAGTGAAGCGAATGAGAAACAGAGAAAAACAAGCGTTTGTGTAGATTTTTGGCGGCATAACTGACTTAAAAAAACTCGGTCACTTTGTGCGTGCATTTTTTTATACTCTTTTGTATATAGTATTATTGAGTTGTATTGTGTAAGGGGCTGCCGTTCGTTTTTTGGCGAATGTCTTTAGAAATTTTAATAGATTCATTTAAGTGTGCTTTTAATGTTATTCTTCGTAATTTTTATTCGTTTTCGTATGGTTCTCGGAATCTGAGTTGTATTTTTGTCATTCCAAACAGTTAACTGCGAATTTTGAGTGTAATTTATCGGTGACTACTTACGTTTTTTCCGCGTTTTCTTTTCGAAATGCCAAGACAACGATGGGGACGCTCGAATGTCGATTTTAGATCGCTTCGCGAAAATACTAGAAATCGCGTTAGAAATTTACGTAGTGCTAATGAAATGAATGTTGTAAATAATGAATTGAATAGTGGTGTGAATGAAATGAATGTTGATGCATTTCATAATGAAATGTTTGTTGATGGTGTTGCACCTTTAGAAATTTTGACTGATTCTTTTAAATGTGCTTTGAATGTTATTCCGGTTAATTTTGATTCGTTTTCGTGTGGTTCTTTTAGGCTGGCCGCACACGTACGATTTCTGTGTTCGGTTTCCGTACTCGGACAACCGAATGCAGGCATTTCATACAAATAATTCTACTTACCGCGCACGTTCTTAAATATTCCGTTCGGAAACCATTCCTGATATTCGGTTCGGAAGCCAGGACTTGCGTTCGGAATATCCGAACGGAAAAAAACCGAATGGCGTCATCCCGAACGCAGCGCTCACATACATTTTTGCTTAACCGGCGCACACGTCAGGAAATTTCCATTCGGAACCGCGCCAGTGTTGTGCCGAGTACATTTTATATTTTGTTGTATTTTGTGGCAGTATTTTTTGTCGATCCGTCGATTTTTGTCGATTCCTAATACAAAAAAACCAATTTGCAATGATTAGCTCTGAGTGTAATTTGTCAAATGACACTGCAAATGGCATATATCATTTTAAAATCCATAACATTTTCTATCACCGAACTGGTGCCTTAATTCCTGGCTATGGCCGACCTCCATGTTATGCACAATTGTATTTCTATGATGTAGATACTGCTGCTAATCATAGAATAAATAGAAATGCGAATATTGAATGTAATATTGATATTATGCGTGAAATAGGTTTGAGTTAGATCGGATTAATCCTTTTGTTCACTCATTCAGGTCCATGTATGAATATTGTCAAAGACCTGAGGATATTGCAGCTGAAGTTTCTATGATCATAAAAATTAATAACCAAGTTGATATTCGTCGTTTCAATGATGCTGTAGTAACTGGTGTTGCTGCTATTTTCCACTATAGCCAAGCAAGAAGTCATGGAAAAAAAAATCCTGGGAAATTTTAGATGTTCTGGAGCGACAATGGAAATGTTTCATAGTAATTAAAAATTCGCCATTGCGTATAATTTTTTTTTTTAAATAAAAATATTTAAATTGAATTTAAATTCGAACAAATCGTGAATTTTATATATTTATTGTTTTTGTGACCGAATTTCGGTAACGGGGATCCCAACTAGTATGTCATTATTCTTCGATGTCAAACTTTCAGTAACACGAACCACACTGTCAGTGGCGAACCCAACCCAGTGGGAAAAAGGAGTGCTGCAAGAGCCATCTTGGAGCGCTCCAAAAGGAGCATAGAGTGCTCCCGTTGCCATACCCGTTCTATATTCTTTTTAACATTGCATGTCATTACGAGGGAGCATACGTTTTATGCTCCCAAAAAGGCGTTGTTGGAGCATTATAAAAAAGCTTTTTAAAAAAGAAATATTCATGGGCGCCTGTGGGTATGTAATCCGATATCGAAAAGCTTTTACTTTGTTTATCTTTTGCAATTGCCTTTTTCTTTCCAAGCCCGAGAGTGGCTTTACCAAAGCAGCCCCCCAACTAAACTCTATCAACTTCCAAAGCTGCTTGTCCTCCGTATGGAACGAGAGCCGGGCTATTGAGTTTGCTAATGTCACATTTTATGGGCATGAGGATAATTGCCCGTTTTCTTTTTTTTATATAAAATTTATGAAAACTCCAAGATAGCTCCCTTGAGAGTGCTCCAAGTACACTCCCCTGTGCATTGCTCCCAATTTTTCCCACTGGGAAGGTTTAATTTCTTCAAAGTTAACGTCCCATGTTGACGACTTTTTTTCAAAAATTCCAGCTGCTCATTGGCAGACGGGAATTTAGCAATAAGTAGAGGTAAACTCTCTTTCCTGATGGTCACAGACTCTGTGGGGGAGCCACGACTCTGTTGTGGACGGAAAACATGGACATATGGGGAGAGATCATGATCTCTGATAGTTGACGCAACAGCATTCAAAATCAGTCTAGGATTTTCACCCTCACTGGGCGGAATGCCGCGCAAGACTAAATCTTGAAGCCTAGACTGGCGGCGTAGATCCTCCAGTTCATTCGAGACTGTGGCTAAGGGGGATGATACACGGGTCAACATGTTGAGCAACACGAGCTTTTTCTGCGCAGTTCCTAGGCCAAGGGACGGGTAAGGGTGAAGTGTGCGGTGTTAACTGAAATTAGAAACGATTTCTATTTTTCCTCCAGTTGCTTGAAAAATGTTTATGTATGCGTAACTGTCAAGCGATTCTGGGTGAAAATAATTTGGAATGCACACCCACACATATGAAATCGCAACGTTATAACACAGAGTGTTGCGTGTAGCGTGTTGAGTCGTGTATCACCTCCGCTCAAAAAACTGACAGTATGTTGCAGAGACACGTTGACTCGTGTATCATCCCACTAAGTCATGCTGCACAGTCTCGACTTCGTCTCGCAGCTTTACTATTTGATTATTAAATGTGCTGCTCACCTCGTCAATTTGCGTCGACAGCCGGGACAGCTCGATTTTAATCCTGTCATCGAAAGCAGCAAACTTTTCATCAAGCAGACAATTAATGCTTTTGACATCAGCTTCTTTTCAAGCAGCTCGAAGCTGTGTTCGGGGTCAGCTACAGATGTAGACCTAGGAGTATTACTGCTGCTGGTGTCATTACGTCTGCGAGTATTGCCTTGTGGAGTATTGCTTCCAACTGTATTGCTATCAACTTTTCCTTTGCCCGATCGAAGTTGATGCGTTTTAGACATTTTGATTTATTTTGTTTTAGAGGTAGATTTTATAGCAAACCAGAGCGCACTGACACGATATGTTCTCGACTACAGGATAGCAAATTATTAAGAGATCGAAAAACGAAGAAAGAAAACAAGTTGGAATAAATTAAACTCGGAACAAACAGCGGAAAGCTTTAAATAACTGGAGCTTCGCAATACACGACTACTGCATATCAAGTTCACTACAGTTTTCTTCCCATCTTCGATGAACTTCTCTATCTGCAGTATCAGGATTTGTTGCGTTTGGTATAGTTGCTTCAATGATGAGATTGTTGACTTTTTACTTTCAGAGCTGGTCTCCATTTCAATATGTAATCAAACTAGAATATGTTGCACGATATCTCGGTGGAACCTCAGGAAAATGTTTAGATGGCATGTGTCGACAAATAAACCTACCAGTTGCCCCCAGTGAATGCAGGTCACCTTGACTGGTTATGCTATGATAATAATAAATCGTGACAATTAATATTCCAGGTTGATTTGGTAATGAGAACAGCTTGATTTGTTATAAAAATTAGAAATTTTATTCATTGTTTACTTTGCTTAAAATTTAACAATATTTGATTATAGTTCAGTGCAATTAGTCGAAAAAAGGGCATGAAATTGCATTTCATGATGGTCAACAATTTTTTATGGAATTTGTTGGGGTACATCTGAGAATGTTACAACCAAGTTTGTGGGGTCGCAGTGTTATGGGAAAAGCCGCCATCTTGAAAAACAGGTAGAGGTCGTTTATACCAAATAACTCTGTTGTGTGCAATGATAGCTGAAAATCATCAATACAAAGTCATTAGAGAATAAAATTATCTAGGAAATGAGCCCTTAACGAGGTCTGTAAGTTAATTTGGCTCAAAGTTATGGCCGCTCAAAGTTCGAACTTGTTCGGGTGGATGAGGTTGGAAGCAGTTTTTTTTTAGATTAACTCGTAAGATATTAATTTGGTTGGGTTAATACCGATTACCAAACTTATAGTGCTAGTGATTACCTTTAGAATACGCCCTTAGTCATCGTTCTCGCTTGTATAGTTTGCGAGTAATCCAACGCCAAAGTTCGCACTTCACGTGCCTGAAATAACTGATAACGCAATTTTTTGAATATCTCCTTAACGGTTGCTCATATGAAAAAGTGGTAAACAGCAGAAATACCGGTATTAAAATATCTTTCAAATGGGCTATTGACCGAAACTCTATGTCGCTTCATGTCCACGACATAACGGGTGAAAAGTCAACAGCGAAGGTTGTGACACTTCTCGACGAATAACTCGCTTCCAGCCAGTTTCGCGTGTCGGATGAATTAGAATTTTATGTAACCTCCTGAATTATCTATATTTTGGGTTATTTAACTACTTTGGAAAATTATAATAATGGGAAATAGTAGCTAAGAATCATCATTTTCGCGAAAACTAAATCACTCCCTTTCAATATATATATATATATATATATATATATATATATATATATATATATATATATATATATATATATATATATATATATTTTTTATTTCGATAAATCGATAATTATAATTTTCCAAAGTAGTTAAATAACCCAAAATATAGATAATTCAGGAGGTTACATAAAATTCTAATTCATCCGACATGCGAAACTGGCTGGAAGCGAGTTATTCGTCGAGAAGTGTCACAACCTTCGCTGTTCACTTTTCACCCGTTATGTCGCGGACATGAAGCGACATAGAATTTCGGTCAATAGCCCATTTGAAAGATATTTTAATACCCGTATTTCTGCTGTTTACTACGTTAAGCAACCGTTAAGGAGATATTCAAAAAAAAAGAAGATATCAGTTATTTCAGGCACGTGAAGTGCGAACTTTGGCGTTGGATTACTCGCAAACTATACGAGCGAGAACGATGACTAGGGGCGTATTCTAAAGGTAATCACTAGCACTATAAGTTTGGTAATCGGTATTAACCCAACCAAATTAATATCTTACGAGTTAATCGCAAAAAACTGCTTTCAACCTCAACCACCCGAACAAGTTCGAACTTTGAGCGGCCATAACTTTGAGCCAAATTAACTTAGAGACCTCGTTAAGGGCTCATTTTGTAGATAATTTTATTCTCTAATGACTTTGTATTGCTCATTTTCAGCTATCATTGCACACAACGGAGTTATTTGGTATAAACGACCTCTACCTGTTTTTCAAGATGGCGGCTTTTCCCCTCACACTGCGACCCCACAAACTTGGTTTTAACATTGTCAGATGTACCCCAACAAATTCCAAAAAAAAAAAAAAAACATTGACCATCATGAAATGCAATTTGATTTACTAATTGCACTGGACTATTAGTATGTGGGTTTTTTAGTTTGGTATCACAAACAATTGCATATGTTGTTTCCACTTTCACCAATATGGCATATGTGGAAGAACTTTCACAGCTTGTTATGTTGTACCATGTAAGTGTGGCAGCCTGAAAGAACTCCATTTCATCAGATGTCATCTGGTCCATCGGTAGAGGGCAAAGAAAAGTGGACTCTAAATTTTCAGCGAATTGATTCAACTCGCGCACAAACCACTCAATACAATCCTCGCCACGATAAGATTTGAAAAACGATAGCGTGGGGTTATATGAACATTTAACATAAAACCCTATACTACATGGTACATGATTTTGAATATCGTCCTTTTCACTACAGTCTAATAAAAGACATTCTAAGTCCGCGTAAATAATAAACGGCGCTTCTATCTTATTTCTAAAATTCTTAAATCTAAGCCCCTTCTGGGCCTCTGTTGGTAGCCGGATTCTACAGTTGTTGAGTTCCTTGCAGTCCTCCAAGTGACGTTCTAGTGCAGCTGATGAATAAAAGTAGTGGAGACAGCGATCACAAAAGTATTTTTGATGAGCATTTTTCGACAACTGTGATGATAGCAGCCGAGAGAGGTTCTTGATCCAAACGAAATGGTATTTGATGGGTTCTTCATCTTCATTGTAGATATACTTGTTCATATCCACCTCATCACAGTATTTATTTTGTATCATAAGTAAATTTACATGTTTTTCCTTCTTTTCTTTGGTTAAATACGTTGGTAGAACTTTAAAATTATCTTTTTTAATCTTCATCAAAATGTATACGTTCACCGATAGATTATTTTGTTTCTCGAATCGGGGAATCTGCTTAATTGTCATCGGAAATTTAATGTCTCCTAGGTTCAAAACGTGGGAATATTGCGGGTACTGTGTTACACGATCTACAGCTCTCTCAACTGGATGCAAAGCTGAGACTACCGCCCAGGCGAAACAAGCATTGTCTTTGTTTTTCACATTGATGCAGGCCTTTTTGCACTTAATTTGTTGCGGCAGCTCAATATAAGAGGATCCTAGTTGAGGCGTGAATTTATTAATGTTAACGGCTAGGTTGATGATTGCGGATAAAGACCAGCCACTATCCTGTTCCTGGAATTCTTCTAGTTTTCTTAATATTGGTCCCTCAACATTCTGTTTGAACCAGGTGCTAATGTCGGTATCTCTGTATATGGGCACGTTCTTCGTATTCATGTATTTCAACTCAAATAACTCCGCATCAGCCTTTATAGTTTTAAATTCACCGCAAAATACTGCGTTGACCTTGATTTTAGCTTCTTTCTTTAATTCATTATTGATTCGACGACTGAAAAGTCCAATGCAATCATGTAGGAACTCCTTTGGCTCTTTATGCTTTAGGTTGATAATAGCGCCTGTCCTAATGCGACCATTAAAAGCAGATTGCACATCTTCCCATTTGACTCTTGAAGCCCAGTTGGTTCGTTTTGATAAGCCAGCTCCTGTCACTAACCGCAACTGCTTCAATTGGGTCCGGTATCCTTGTAAGAGGCTAATCCCATTACCTAAATGATGACGTTCGCTAGTTGTTGGTGCGTTCTTTAAAGCATTATTTAAAAATCTTAGATTTTTACTACAATCTTTAACGCCTTGTTCAATTAATCCCCAGTTATTTTGAGCCTTCACACTTTCAACAAAATTTTTCACTGCACTTTCCATATTATTTCCTATTGGCCTTGCTTTTTCCACAAAGAAAATATTTTATATGAAATTATTACAAAATTCCTTTGCCGTTGTCTCTTGTCTCTATGACTGACAGGTGAAGAATGAACTACTTGACTATTTTTACTCCTTTTATACTTTTTGTTATGCAAAAATGCTGCTACGATTTTCTAAATGGTTTGCGTGATTTAATTCAAGACATGTTTAAAGAATTAGACTTGGTTAATAGTAATTCGACATCATAATAAGATCAAAATAATTTCCATAGGTTCGTTTTACCAGGCTGATAACAGGTATTCATAAACGCATTCAGTAAAAACCATTTTTTCCTCCAGCAAAAGACACTTTATTCTACTGAACACTAAAGCTTTAGTGCTTGTAGCAATGTTAATATGTATATATGGGGTACCCTTCGAGTATATGTTAAAATGTTATGCACATAGCGGACTTTGCAGCAACTAAAAAACCTGCTGACTCAATCAATTTACTTAGTTGCCGATTTTGTTTTACCATATCTTTTTGCGGCCTCTTTGCAACTGTGATCAAAAGCGCGCAATTGTGCGGTGTGTTTCTGACTTTTCTTTAACTGTGTTCCTGTTACTTTGCTTTAAGATTCCCTGGCACATCTCGTAATTATTTTGCTTTTGTTTGTTTTCGCATAACATTTTTTATTAAAAATAATATTATCAATTGCTGTTAATAATAAAAAATATAGGCTGGCTGGTTTTAATATTTCTGCTACACTACTAAAATATGTTCCTCTTCTATCCTATTCTTTTACATTATATAAATTAGCACAGCTAGTGTGAGAAAAATGTTTTTTTTTACCGGACAACAGCAAAAGCAGTTTATTTTTTGGAGTGTTATTTATTATTAATTTCGATCTATGGTTACACCTAATTAAGAAATTTCATTCTTAAATGAAACAAGAATTCGATGTAAATTTTTTTCTTGCTAACAGATACGCATGTGCAAAAGATTTTAATATACTTAGAAACCTTTCTCGAGTATATGTAAAAGCACATAAATTATAATTCCAATTGGCATCTTCCGACTAGGCAGGGGCTTCCTTCCTATATAAAAAAGGAGCAAGTTGTCTACTGATATGAACGAAAAGCTTTTACAAAAGCTATGCACTCTAGCAGATTTTGTTGCAAGTAAAAAAAGATATCTGACAAAAACTATTTGCTTGGCTGCTTCCACCGAGAGTATTTGTTATTTGTTTTTTCTTATACCAGATGCGATCAAGATCAACAATCGTGCTTCTGGCCTTTCTTCAAGTCTGATTTCCTGTTACTTTGCTTTTAGATTCGCTTGATACATACAGCTATTTTGCTTTCAAATAAATACTTTGATTGTTCTCAAGTAATATTTTGTTTTTACAAATTATATATTATATTAATTATATGTTAATAATTAATATCCTTTCTTCTTATAATGAGAAGCAGATACATGTCAATCAAAGTGACATAAAAAAGCCACCCGCGAGTGAACACCTGTGAACCAAACTAGACCACCTGCCAATCAAAGTGACGCCGCCGAGGCCCCAGCCGAGGAGCCAGCCACAGCCCCAGCCGAGGACTCCGCCGCAGCCCCGCCGAGGCCGCCGCCCACGCTGAGACCAAGCCACCGACCCTGGCCCAGCATCACACACACACGCACAATCACTTGCCCTTTCTTTCTCTCGTACATGACCATGTGACGTCACAAACCAATTGACACAGCGAAGAAAATCCAAGATGGCGAAAAAGGTGAATCTAGGGGTTATATGTAAAACCCCATGTTAAATTGTTCCAGAACCGGCATAGCATATATACTTGTGTGAACTGGATGCCTTAGGCATTAATACTTCAAACTGGGATCCTCTCCACATATATGTATTTGATTGTCCAAAGACTCCCTGGTGAGACACACAGGATGTGGAAATCGAGCTTGATGGGGCATCGTCACTCCCTACATTTGATAGATTCAGACAATTTCTAGAGAAACGTTTCCGTGTGTTAGAAGCTATAGCTGACCACAAGACCAATATTCCACAACGTCCGTCTAATGGGTCACATACTAAAGTTCACACACATTTTGTTTCAACTACAACAGATATTTGTGTTTGCTGCAAAGAACACCATAAATTAAAGGTATATCCCAAGTTTAAGAAACTTTCATTCCCACAACGGTATCAGATTGTTAAAGCAAATAAACTCTGTGTCAAGCAAATTCAATTGTTGGAAATGCAATAAAAGACATCACACCTCATTACACAATGATTCCACTCAAGGCACATCTTCACAACCAAACACTGGTGCTCGGACACTATCCGAATTATCTTTAAAGCCCAATGCAGGTGACGTGCAGAACACAAACAATGACAATGAAATTACCGTGCTACTCAATACACAATTAATAAATAACATCAAGCATATAAAACCTTTGAGAAAAGCTCTTTTGTTAACGGCACTTGTAAAAATCCCTACAAAAACCGGTGAGGGAATCCTACGAGCTCTTATCGATGCAGGATCAGAGGTATCATTCATCACCAAAAAGGCCGCTAAACAACTCAATATGAGAATTACCACAGCCTCAGTCACTGTCAAATGTATACATATGTGATTTAAAGCCACCAGCAGACAAAGTAGTGGGGTTCGAAATACAATCGATATACTCGTCAACCTCTTTCCAATTGTCAGTCACAGCAGTGGTTGTCCCATCAATAACAACCTTACTGCCATCTTCACACCTCCCGAAGGAAAAGTGGACTCATTTAGAGAATCTTACTCTGGCTGACCCCCATTACCACCTGCCAGGAAAAGTTGACATATTACTTGGTGCTGATGTATATTCAACCCTTATTCTAGAAGGGTTAATCAAAGGCCCTACTGGCACTCCTGCAACTCAGAATTCCATCTTTGGTTGGCCCAGTCGATGCAGAGGGAGAAAGGTCAACCATACATAGCTTCAGTATTCAAGTAAATGATACGGAAGAGGAAGATGATCTCAACGTAAGATTGCGTTCCTTCTGGGAGATCGAGGAAATACAAAATCAAATCAGATATAGCAAGGTTGAAGAAGAGTGCGAAAATCTCTATAAAACCTCGGTATGTAGATTACCCTCCGGCGCACAGTGGGC
Source organism: Thereva unica (assembly GCA_949987705.1). NCBI lineage: Eukaryota > Metazoa > Arthropoda > Insecta > Diptera > Therevidae > Thereva > Thereva unica. The sequence goes on from OX465281.1 coordinate 132,904,634, forward strand.
CAAAACGACTTGTTGGGTGTCAAAAATCTGTAACTTTTGTTGTGTTAGAGATATCATAATGAAACTTTGGGAAATAAATATTGACATTATTACCCCTTAATTGATAAAAAAAAAGTTCAATTGGTTTACAGGGTGCCTCAAAATAAATCAACAAAATTTGAAGTTGTTAAAAAATGAATTTATTAATGTTATTTAAAAAGTTTTAACGACATTTTTAACTTAATGTTTAAATTTTATTATCTCCATAACAATATTTAATTAAAACAAAAATTTTACAAAAATAAAAATTATACATATATACTCAAATAGCAGTCAGTTTACTGGAACACTTTCAAACATATTATCTATATTTTCATCTGTGTCAAGTAAATAGGCCATTTCCTCTGGATATTCCCTGCTTCTTAAACGTTTGTTTCTATTCTCCGAAATGATGAGATGTATGGATCTGATGAGATAAGCAGCATATTCATGAGATCAACGTTTTGCTCTGTCCTTGAAATTTTTCTGGTGTTGTGGTATCTGTAGCGCTTGTATTCTTTATTTTTGGTTTCCTGGGCTTCTTCCGACAGTTCGCCAATTGGCAAAAGACAGTGAAGTATTATATTTTTCCCATGCCTTAAAACTTTGTGGACTGTTGCTGATAATTTTTTCCATGCATATTTCTCATTTAGCAATATTTCTGTTTGTTCTGCATATATTCCAAATTTTTCGGCATTTATAGGAAGACCACAAGAAAGAACATTTAATATAGTCTTAAATCTCTTTATAATTTCCACGTCTAATTTGGTAATATCCGCTGTTATGTCCGGGTATTCAAAAAATCTCCTCGCTGTGTTGCCGTCATTCGTACTTCCAAATCCTTGCTTAGGTGTATCTATAATTAAACCAAGTTGTCGTCTGAATTCTTGTTGTATCCTGTATTTCTCCTGCTGTCTCTTTTGCTTATTATCAGGGTTGTTTCGTACACCCTCATCAGTGAAACTCAAGTCGTAACTCATGTGCAATGTAAATTCCATAAATCGAATCCTTGCATGAAGGGGCGAAAGCCCGTATTGATAGTTTTCTTCAACATCGCATTCTTCTTCCGTATTTCGAAAATCTTTTGGATTTTTTTGGCAAATAGTACAAGTTGCCGATGATTTGGTGTCTGTTACAAATTGAGTTACTCTGCCATCACACATTGTTAAGTGAAGCCTATGAATTACTTCTATTTCTTTGCCGTTAACTAAGCATTTCGTCGGCAGTAAAGCATTTATTTCTTGTTTCAAGAGGTCAACTTCACTTTGAACCAATTCTTTTGTTTCCTTTTCATATTTAAATTTAATAGGTCTACAAAAGTGTGCAGATGATGGACGAGGATTTCTCCACACTAAGTCTTCCGAAGTACTGCATTTTAAACGAAGAGGAACCAATGACATTACGAATAAATTGGCGTCTGTTATATTTTCGTCATTATTTCCAGAAATTTTTTGCTTGTATTCGCTTTGCCCCGAAGATCCATCACATTCCCATTTACTCACTAACACTAAAGTGGTGTCATCTAAGGCCTCGATTTCCTCCTGTGATTTTATCTTTAGAATTCTGTTCGCGGTTGAATCAAGCAAATTTTGAAGAGGCACTGAAGCGGAAGTTTCGGTAGTTTGGAGCATTTCAGGCAAACATTCCTTTTTTGCTGCGACAATTTTGTTATAGCTTGGTAAAGCATCGTGGTTTCTCTTTTTCAACTCATTTCTCAGAAAACTGTACTTGTCTTTAGAAAGTCCCAAGTCTAAAAACAAGGACAAAGCTTCCTCTGGAGTGAATTTCTGAGGCAGATCTTTTGGGGTGGGGATACTATCCTTAATTCGACTCACACGGTTTGGACTGGCTTCATCAACAGCTTTTACAATAAAGGCTTTGTTAACTTGTTTCTCGGACGCATATCGTTGGCAAAGTGATTATCTTATTAATTCCGTTGATAATTGTTGATTATGCTCTTTTAGTTTTCGCTTCTTGGTTCTTTCCGAGCACTGATCGAGGGATTTAGCTGGTCTGCCTCTGCCGGATGACGTAGAAGGTTGCAATGTTGATGCAGAAGGTTGCAATGTTGATGCAGAAGGTTGCAATGTTGATGCAGAAGGTTGCAATGTTGACGCAGAAGATTCCGCAGTCGATGAAAAAAATTCCGATGTTGATGTAGAAGGTAAAGATGTAGGCGTCGCAAATGTTGAAGTTGATGGTTGAGATGACACGGTAGATTTTAGCTCTTCAGCACTGATTTCCATTACTGTATTCAACCACGACTCATTCTGTTGTTCGAACTTTCTTGCGTTCCTAGTACTGAGTTGCCACTTTTTCTTAAAAATCCAAAAGAATCGCCGAACTCTTTTTTCGTCCAGAATTTTAACATTGTACGAATTTGAAAAAACACGCACAAACTCTTGAGATTCCATAACATTATTATCACGGATTATTTTATAAAGTTCACTATACAAAATCTGCATAATGATTTCTTCGTAATATTTATATACCAAATAAATGTAAGCGATATATTTTTTTTAAACAAACTCTCACACGTATTTCGACAACTATAATCAGTCAACTCACGGCGCGATGCTCGATTGCGAACTGAACTATCAGGTTCCTACATAGGTATCCTTTCCCAAAATTGGGTTTTTTGTTTCAAATAATTACTCCTGCATCTACCACTTATTGTCTAAATATCTGTTCGGAAACGTATTCGCGGAATTACTAACCGTACTTTTGTTGTTTTGTTTTGTAGGTTTCGCCTGTAAAGTACATTTGGTTTTATGGTGTCTGTCGGCTACTACCCAGTAGGACTTTTGGCAACCGCTGAAATTTCAATCAATTACTTCTTTGGTGAAAATCGGAAGTTAATACAAAGTAATGCAAAATGTAATGACCTGCTTGATTTCATTCCATGTAATACTGAATGTAATATCTGCACGTGTAAAATTTTTAGATTCCAGGAAAAGTTAAACATAGCGGATAAAGTTTTGAATTTCGTCATTTGGTGAGTGGCTTACATCGTGAGTAGACGCATTTTATTTTAAAAAGTGATTATCAAAAGTATTACAAAAGGAAACCTGATTTTATTTAAAATATTTAAAGGTGAGTGAGATGTATATAAAAAACTTTAATATTTAATTCACTATAATATATTTAATTCACTTTATATAAGTATATATGAAAGAAACTAATTCGATCTCAAAAATTTTGACATGGGTAGTTTTTATGTGGGGCAATGGCAAACCTTAAAATAAGCAAACGTCATTTGCGACGATTAATTAGCATTGAAAAGAACCGTTTGCTAAATACATTAAATGTAGGACATGAAAATTCTGACACAACTCCCGTCATAGAAAATAACGAATTAATAAATCCGCATAGCAATGACCCTTATCAAAAGGTTCAAACAGTTAATGATATTCAAAATGAAAAATTAAGTGATTTGTTAAAAGAATGGTTCATGAAATATAATCCTACGAGAGAATGCGGGGAAGCATTATTAAAAATTTTAAAGTCGAAGGATCTAGATGTCCCCATAAGTGTGAAAGGTCTCTTAAAAGGATCGGAAAAACCAATTATTACAAGATCGGTAGCTAACGGAGAATATTATCACTTCGGCATCGAAAAACAATTAGAAAAAATTTCACATACAATCGTTAAATTGGAAAACATAGTCTTTGATTTTGGAATTGACGGACTACCAATATTTAAAAGCTCATCAAAATGTTTATGGCCTATCTTAGGCAGAATTGTTAACATGGAAAACATTAAAGTGATTCTTGTTGGCGCATACTTTGGGGAAAATAAACCGCGCGATGTAGACAATTATTTGCACGACTTTGTTGCCGAAATTAAAAGATTGAAGGCTGACGGCATTAATATTTTTAATAAGAATATAAAATTTAGCATAAGAGCCTTTATATGTGATGCTCCCGCACGAGCTTTTATTACTGGTACGGTTGGACACAACTCATTCAAGGGTTGTAGCAAATGCACGCAAAGTGGAAAATATGTAGAACATGTTGTAACTTATAGTACAGATATTGAAAATTTAAGGACAGACAAAAGTTTCCTTGAACGAGAACATTCAGATCACCATCGAGCTTGTTTTAAAGATACGCTAAGCTTACTCGAAACTGCTGGCATTGGCATGGTTTCCCAATTTCCACTAGATCCAATGCATCTCTTGGATCTAGGAATCACTCGAAAAATGATTGTTGCAATATTAGCCGGGAAAACATGCAAAGTACTTAGCGGCACCGAAAAGCTCAGGCTTTCTATACGGTTAGTATCACTTGGCCCCTGCATTCCAAAAGAATTTGCTCGAAAACCGAGAAGTTTCCATGAAGTATCTAGATGGAAAGCAATCGAATTTCGTCAGTTTGTGTTATACACTGGAATATTGGTATTAAGAGATATTGTGGATAGCGACTTATATTATCATTTTCTGCTTTTACATTGTGCTTATCGTATGCTTTCCTGCCCTAAAAGCTATAAAAATAATATTGTAACGTCACAAGAAATCATTAAGGAATTCGTAACAAATTTTGCGGCTATATATGGTATTAAAAGTTTGACATATAACGTACATAGTTTATTACATATAACACAATGCATAAATGAAATAGGATTTATTAACGATTTTTCAGCATACGATTTTGAAAATTTTATGCAAGACATAAAAAGAAAAATTAGAAAACCATCAAAGATATTGCAACAGCTAAAGAACAAATATAGTGAAGATCAATTGTTAAGCAAAGAAACGAAATATGGTTTTAAAAAAAACAGTGGAGGCAAAATTTTAAGCCATCAGTCCAAATCACAGTTCTTAAGTTTATCGCATCCTGATAATTTCTGTTGCGTCTTCCCTTTCATACCAATACAAATAACTGGGTTTTATTACAATAATAGCGAAAAATATATTACCGGAAAACGAATTTTGAATTTGCAGAATTATTTTGAACAGCCAGTAGAATCGATTTCTTTGGGAATTGCCTTATCTGACGGGAGTACCAGCGAAGAAACCGAAACTTTTTGCATGAATCAGGTGTCATTCAAATTTGTCTGTCTGCCGACCGGATCGAACTATTTATTAATTCCCATTCTTCATCAATGCATTTAGTGAAACGTTGAGTAACAGAAGCGACATGAATTATACGCATACATACTTCACTTGAAAGGTCTTTTTATTGTTTCCACAGAGAATGTCGGAAGCCAACAAAGAAAATACTATTCCCCGCAAACAATTTCAACCAGTGCCACTGAGACGGTGTGATGCAGTAATGGGAGAGGAAGGATTTTTAACAGGTACAACTCATCATTTTGATTTAACGATATATAGTATGGTAATTATACCAACGATATTTCACATAGGTTCAATGAATGCACTAACGGGGTTTTCGAAATTCAAGGATCAAGTCTTAACCGATTTATCGCTTATAAAACGTCAAAATGAAGAATTAAAAAACCAAAATGAGCAACTAGTTAAAATCCAAGCAGAGCACTTAGTTCTCATCAGACAACTGTTACATTGTAATAAATCCATAGGAGTATCGAAATTTCCTATTAAAAACCAACAGTGTTTGCATGATTTAGAGCAGCATATACAAGAAGACGAAGATGGGATTGTAAGCTTCACAACTATGATTAAAAACCAACACAATATTTCGATTACTTTTTATTAGATACGCGCAGTTCAAAATATAATTACCCAGGGGGATTTCACAAAAAATCTACACCGGCTTTTGTCAATAGAACTCATTCTAGCATATAACTATGACGGCAAACAAGGAAAATTGGCCTTTAAGGACCTAAAGAATGTAAACTCGGTACTGTTTAGTAAGTACCTTACTAAATTATAATATTTCATTTCTTATTGATATCTTATTAATTTTTTCACAGAGTGTCTTACGCGTGATGGGTATACCGAGAAGGAATATGCAAAAGACATTCAACGTGCTTTTAAAACTGCCAAAAATAGATTCCATAAAAATCTTTGCATCAAAAAAAAAGCAGGCAAAATTTGAATTTTAAAACAGATGCGAATCCTTCCTTTATGTTTTTATGTTATAAATTAAAGTAGATGTTTTTTATTTGTAATAAGCGTTAAATAAATATGAAATTAATTTGAGTTTATAAAATTGTATTATTAACTTCGCATAGAAAGTTTATTGTAAAGGGTATTAAAAGGACGAGTAGATAGAAATTTCATCAAATTCGGCCTATCCGTTTTATTAATCATTACCTAATTTAACCTTAGGTAATGTAAAAAGAAAGGCCTTACCAGGGCGGACATTGCAATGTAAATGTAATGCAGTTGGTATTGCGTGCGGTAAGGTCTAAAGCTTTGCGAATTGCGATTACCAAATCGATTCCATAGACATTACAACACCTACTGGGTATGTGAAGCAGTAAACGATTCATTCATCCATTACCTTTCATCGATGGTATAATTTAACCTTAGGTAATGTAAAAAGGAAGGCCTTACCAGGGCGGACATTGCAATGTAAATGTAATGCAGTTGGTATTGCGTGCGGTAAGGTCTACAGTTTGTGAATTGTGATTACCAAATCGTTTCCATAGCCATTACAAGTCCTACTGGGTAGTCGCTCATCTATCACTTTTTTCTGGTATTGGGCTGGCATACACGGATCATAACGTCAACACTAAAAAACCGGTTTTTTATGATGCTCTCGGCGTACATGGGTATTTCTATAACCGAGAGTAACTTTATTATCCGTACACGGGATATCAATGTGTGCACACCCCCTCCAATGCGAATAACAAACATATTTTCAACATCAGACCCATACAAGAAGAAGATAAGATGATACATTTGTGCATGTGTTAGTTTTCACGCCAAAAATTTCTGCTCAAAAAGTTATAACGACTCTCTGTCCTGAAAACCGGTTTTTTAGTCGACAGCGACAACAAGGTAGACTTTACTTCAAATGCGATTTTCTCCGAAGGTCGCAGGTGGTCGCAGCCAAACTCTTTTGTTATCGATGCAGGAGGGTTTCAAGTTTAATTTGATGCTAATTAGAACGTGGAATTCGCTGGAGTTTTTTAGTAAAGTTAAAAATAAATACAAATTTGAACGAAAAATCGCCCTTCTTAATTAAAATGCTATTATTAAAAAAACTATTTGACTTCTATCATTACTTCTTAGCCTAATAATACCTCCTCCTGTATAGTAAGTGGTTTCATTAATAATAATTCAACCTCCTCATACAAACATTTTCACAATAGGACTTTGAAATCATAGAAAAAATGAGCTGTTCAAATTGTTCTCTGACTTAAGGGGGGACAACACTTTGAATGTTCAAAAAAATCGACTTTTTTTTTATTGCTCTAATTGATACTTTATTCTATCTAGAATATATGTGTAAAAGGATTTTTAAAAATTCGATTCAAACGCGAGCAGTAACGTACGCTAAACGTGCAGCGTTTTGTACGCCACACTTTGACAGCCGTTTTCTCGAATCCATGGATTTCAAACTGGCTGCACACTTTCCTCGGAATCTACTCGGCCAAATGACTTGAAATTTTGACAGAATGTTTATAAAAGAACTCTCTACGACCTAGCGTAGCCGTTTTTTGATTGGTTTATTTGTTCCAAAATGGCGGCTATTTATTGTTAAAAATTCTCCAAAAAATCGACTTTTTTACTTTAAGTGGCTGTTTTTTCAAAATGATTAGATGAAATAAAAATCGGCTACACTAGGTCGTAGACAATGTATTTAAGATTAACTTGCTTTAATTGGAATCCATTTTTATTGTATCAGGTCCCCGTGGTATGTGCAGCCAGCGAAAAGGTGCATGCGCGAGGATTTGTTAAACAAATATAGTTTGTTAAAACTTTTTCGACTTTGTTGACGTGTAAAAGTAAAGTTTAATAAGTAGTTGTTTTAGTAAATAAAAAAAGTTTCATTTGTTTTTAAAAAGTATTGTTTACAATATTGAACTTTCAATTTAACGTAAAATCGTGCCTATTCAAGGTGTTGTCCCCCCTTAAGCCATTCCAAACACAAAGAGGGGGGTAAAAATTAAAAAAAAATTATTGTCATATGATAATATATTTAGTTTACTATCGAATGGCATTAAAATTTTTAAAATCTATGACATGACGAAAATCGATTTTTGGTCACCCAAGTATCGTTTTGGCTCACTGTGCGGCGCATATCAGGTAAAAACCCTTTCATTAATAGTCAAGCTCCTGATATCAGAGCCTCTAAACCCTTAGCTTTAAAGCGACTAGCTTCTCTTGAATCGAAACTGTCAAGAAACTTGAATTTGCATTCCGAATACAATAAAACACTCCAAGAATATTTGGACTTGGGTCACATGATACCTGTAACTCAAGATAAAGTTTCACCCTCATATTACATGCAACACCACGCTGTTCTCAAGGACAGCACCACTTCTAAAGTACGAGTAGTATTTGATGCTTCAGCTAAAACCTCCAACGGAAAGTCTCTTAACGACTACATGCATCCTGGCCCGGTTATACAATCCGATCTATACTCAATCCTGCTTAGATGGCAGATATTTAAATACGCAATGTCAGCGGATATCGAAAAGATGTATAGAATGGTCACCTGGTATAGAATGGTCACCTCGTACCTACACCTTGCCGCGGTGGTGGGGCTTGCGAGTCTCGTAGTAGCGTTAGGATATTTCGGCGGTGGCTAGCTGGTAACCAGCAAGCCACCGGTAGGGACACTCATGCCGAACAGACTAATTGCGAAGAGGCCAGACTAAGCTAGGTACATCCACTTACCCTCACCTTTTCTCTCATTCCTTTTCCTTCCCCCTTCCTATTTCCCCACTTCTAAGCTAAGGTGTTTACCGTGCCGATGGCTGCATGGCCAGCCAGTGGTTAAAGAGTGCTGGTCGCGAACGGTTCCCTCCGATGCCCGGGCAAGGTCGGAGAGTACAAGTGCCTTATCCTGGTAAGCGGCTTTGGCAGGATGGACCCCTTTTTCCGCACTACTCGTGGGACTTTTATGGAAAACAAAAACCCGAAAAAACCAATCGCCTCCAGTTCGGGGGCTCCCAAAACTAAACCTACTGCCTGCAAGGGCAGTAACGTGAATAAAAGGGAAAAAGGAGCTTTAGACTCTAATCCGGAGCTCCCAATTCCCTCCAAGCCAACTGCTTCAACAGAAGCAGGTCCTTCAACTGCACTTGTGCAGTCTCCTGGTGCCTCTAAGGAGGCTAAAAAAACAAATGCCTGGCTCTAAAGGTGCTCCATCAAGGGTGTACTACCAAGAGCTACGCAACGCCCAGAGAATCCTTGCCCGATACAAGGGAGTTGCGGAGGGTGGACTCACCGAGAAGCAGCAAGCTTCGATAAGGTGGGCGACGCGGGTCGCCGGCGAGCAAACTTCGCAAACTGGCAACCCAGCCCCAAAGCGTCAGAGGTCCCTAGAGGAACCTAATCACCCTGAGGCTAAACGTAGCAGGAACACTTCCATACTTCCTGCTACTACTAAAACCTACAGCCAAGTGCTGGAAGGTCAGATCGTTATCGCCGTCATCGACGAAAACGATCCAGATGGCACCATTCTGCCTGATAAATGGAGGAAACTTGAGGTCAGGCTCGCGACGATTTTCCTCCCAATACTTCAGGAGCATCCTGGCACTGCTCCTCACTGTCGCGATAGCGGATGGTTTCAGGGCCGCGTGAAGCTCATCGCTTGTGCCGATCAGAGATCTGTCGATCTCTATAGGATAGCAATATCCAGAATTGGGGAAGCATGGCCAGGCGCCAAACTCAAGGTTGTTAGGGATTTCCTCCCGAATCGGCCAAGAGTGCGTTCCTGGATCCCAGCAGAATCAGCCGAGCCTCAGGCTATTCTGGATATCATTCGGTTGAGTAACCCACAGCTACAGACGTCTTCGTGGAGGATTACGAAACTGGAGGACCCTAAAGGCGACGGCCGAGCGGTTACATTAGTAATTAGCGAGGAGTCGCTGGGACCTTTGGCGAAATCTGAAGGCGTCATAAGCTATGGGTTTTCTTCAATCACTCTGAGGCTTTACAAAAAAGATTCTTTGCCCCAGAGTGGAACTGCTCCACCTGTGGCTCCAGATGGTGAGCCCTCAGGCACTGCAGGTGACACAGGTACGGATGTTTCTGATCCCAACGTGCCTGGCACTGCGGGTGACACAGGTACGCAAGTAGCTGAACCCAATGTACCTAGTATTGCGGATGACACAGGAACAGGAGTAGCTGATCCTAAGGTGCCTGAGGATACTCACCTACCAACCATGGGTTCAAACAACCCTCTCTTCTTATCCTCTGAGGATTCTAACTTCTCAGTTCCTTCGCCGTCAAGGACGGAGGATGAACTGGGTGACTTTGCCCAACTTCTTTCGGTGGGAGATGATGATATTACTCTCACACCGGAAGAAGACGAGGCTGATATTACGGTGATCGAGACTGATCCCACTATTCCCAACCACGATGTTGAGAGTAGTGCAGATTAATCTCCATCACAGCAAGACTGCATCCGACAGCCTATGCTTACGCCTTTCTAAGGCCGATATAGATGTCGTCCTGGTACAAGAGCCTTGGATCGTCCGGGGCCTTGTATGCGGAATCAGGACTCCTAAATACAGGTTGCTGTATCCCAGAAATGGGGGAGGTAAGCCAAGAACCTGTTTAATTGTTAAAAATGACCTTAACGCTTTTATGTTGTCTAAATTTAGCAATGCTGATAATGTACTGGCCTTCTTGGACAACAGGAAAGGCGGTAGGCCTACGTGGATTGGATCTGTCGACCTACCATATGAGGGAAATTTGGACAGCTCCAGTCTCTTTGTTGCCGCAAAAGAAGCGGCTAGTCGTGGAGCCAGCCTCATCGTTGGATGTGATGCGAATGCTCACAACACCGTTTGGGGCAGCTTTGATACAAATATAAGAGGTGAGTTGCTTTTTGATTTATTACTTCAACATAATCTCTTGCTATGCAATAGGGGAAATGAACCCACGTTCATCACAAGGGTAAGACAAGAAGTCTTGGATATTACTCTTGTTTCCCCAGATCTGCTCAACCGTGTGGAAAACTGGAGAGTATCCAGTGAACACTCTTTTTCTGACCACAGAGTCATCCTTTTTAATATCAATATGTGCTCAACTGTGAAGAAGGCCCCTGGTTTCAGGAATGTCCGGAACACAGACTGGGTCATATACAGACAAGTAGTGAAAAGATCCCTCCCTGAGGATGTTCCCACCCACCCTTGGAATGCTGAAGATCTCGAACATCAAGTGACAAATCTCAGTAACCTCCTGAATAACGCATTAGAAGCAGCCTGTCCCATTAGGAAATATGGGGGTAAAACCAAACCCCCTTGGTGGAACAGCAGACTTCTCAAACTAAGGTCTGAAAGCAGAAAGGCCTTCAATAAGGCCAAATGGTCTAATTTGGCTTCGGACTGGGACAACTATAAAAGTCGTCTCAGGGAGTTCAAATATGAACTGCGAAACTCAAAAAGGGAATCCTGGAAAACCTTTTGTGCGACAATAGAAGGTTTTTCGGATGCCGCAAGAATGAGAAAAGTTCTCTCGAAAAGCCCAATGTGCCAAGAAATGCTGCAACAGGCAGACGGTACATGGACCACAAGCAGTCAGGAGTCATTGAAACTCCTACTCGATACTCACTTTCCTGGCTCAACAACTCTTGCTGCATCTGCAGAAACAGGTTTTGAGGGCCCAGCTAGCACACATAATTTAGGCACCATTGACAGATTGATAAACAGGGATTTACTACTGTGGTCCATAGAAGGTTTCATGCCTTATAAAACACCAGGACCAGATGGAATTTATCCCATTGAAATTCAGAAAGTCAGTGACCTAATTCTGAATTGGCTCGCAGCCATCTATAGGAGCTCCCTTAGCCTAAGCTACATTCCAACATCCTGGAGAGTAGCGAAGGCAGCTTTCATTCCGAAAGCGGGTAAAATCTCCTACTACAATCCAAAAGACTTGAGACCTATATGTCTCACATCCTTTCTCCTCAAGATATTAGAAAGACTTGTGGAGATCCATGTTAAGCAAAGCATTGATAAAAAACTGCTTTCTCCCTCGCAGCATGCCTACACGAAAGGTAAATCAGTAGACACTGCTCTCCACTCTTTGGTAGCGGTCATTGAAAGATCCCTTGAATTCAAGGAATTCACGTTGGCTGCTTTCTTAGATATTGAAGGTGCTTTCAACAATGTTGAACCCTCTGCGGTCACAAGGGCACTCCAGCGTCTGAATGTTGATGGGTGCTCCAGGTCCTTTATTGATCAGCTGCTAGGATGCAGGGTCATAAAGTCTAGCCTGGGACTTTCGGAAGAAGTCAGACGGGTTAAAAGAGGCACACCACAAGGTGGGGTCTTATCGCCGCTCCTTTGTAATATGACAGTCAATGAAGTATTGATAACTCTAAAGTAGTCTTGGTGCACCACGGTGGCCTATGCTGATGATATTGTGCTGGTGGTGACCGGCAAGTACATCTCAACAATAAGAGATATAATGCAACAAGCATTGAATACTCTTTCTCATTGGGCCACTACAAAGGGTCTAGGCGTCAACCCAACCAAGACTGAAGTAGTGCTCTTTACAAAGAAGCATAGACTTCCCAATTTTCCTCCTTTAAGACTTTGTAATGAAACACTGCATATAAAGGAGGATGCGAAATTTCTAGGTCTCATACTCGATAGGAAACTAACGTGGAGACCGAATCTTATAGAAAGAGCAAATAAGGCCAAAACAGCTCTCTTCCTATGCCAGAAAACGATCGGAGTCAACTGGGGCCTTAAACCCCGCATCTTCCACTGGCTCTATACAGCCGTAATCAGACCTATACTTATGCATGGCATATCGGTATGGTGGACTGCATTACAGAAGATTACGTATCGCAAGATACTGAAAAGGGTCCAAAGAACAGCTGAGCTGTGTATCAGTGGTGCAATGAGAAGCACCCCTACAGCTGCGCTAGATGTCTTATTGCATCTTACCCCTTTGGATATACACGCCGAGCAAATGGCAGCCTGGACGGCTGCCAGGACAAAGGCTTCTCTTGGATGGACTCCATACTCATATGGCCATTCATTGTTTTTGTAATAAAAAAACTTCAAAGGAGTAGAAGAAAATCTAGGAAGCAATTGGCTTCTAATTGCTGAACACCTGAATAAAAAAAGTATAAATTCATTTAGAACAATTCAATTTTATTTTTTAACACTTCAATAAATTCGTAAATTTATAAATTTCAATATTCATTCTGGAAATTAAAATGGTCAGATGATCTAAGTAAAATGGTTATCTGATGTAAGTATTGTTAGAATTAGTTAATTCAGTTAGTTAATTTAATTCAATTAGTTAATTTAATTCAACGACAAAGTAAATTCAATAGAGAAAAATATGTATATATGGGCTATAATTCAAATTAACGCAAAATGAACATTCACCCAAAATTTTGTTGTACAACCTCAACAACGTTGTTAACTATAATGTAAATTCCTCAATATTCACCCTTTTACCACCTCATCAACGTTGTAAGCTACCGTAATTCATTGAATTGCATCGAAACCTCTACCACGTTGATCACTAAATTCGACCAAACCGAAAACTTTGAAATAAATGTCGATAAAAATTATTGGGAATTACTTCACCAATCACCAAATAAAGCGAGAAATTTAGACAAAACCGAAAAAAAACTTTGAAATAAATGTCGATAAAACTTATTGGGAATTACTTCACCAAATCACCAAATAAAGCGAGAAATTTATATGTGTAACCAATTGAAATATATATGTATATGTATGCTCTCAATAAGGTACTCACCCAATTTCTGAAGTTGGCCTTGAACTTGGTATCAGTTGGAAAAAGGAAAGAAAACGGAATAAGGATTGATTTGTTGATGGTCTATACCCAACAACAAAGGGAATATTAGGAATTTGTTGATGGTCTATACCCAACAACAAAGGAATAGGTTAATAATTCTGTTGATGGTCTATACCCAACAACAGAAAGAATTTAGGAATTTGTTGATGGTCTATACCCAACAACAAAAGGAATAGGTTAATAATTCTGTTGATGGTCTATACCCAACAACAGAAAGAATTTAGGAATTTGTTGATGGTCTATACCCAACAACAAAAGGAATAGGTTAATAATTCTGTTGATGGTCTATACCCAACAACAGAAAGAATTTAGGAAAGGAAAAAGGAGAATTTGAAATATTTAAGTTCAAAGCAACTTACCTCGATGATGATCTGGTACCAAGAGAGCGATCGCTTCGTGCGCAACAATTTTTATCAGTTTGCTTGAATTCAATTCAAGTGGGGATACAAAGGAAAACCGTAACGTGAAGTGATCTTGCTTCGATGATAGAAGTATGGATGCAATTTTATACTTAAGCATGTGTGAGGTGATAGGTGTTACCAGAGAAAAATTTTGAATATCGTAAATTTTAAGTGAATGTTCGATAGACTTAAACTTAGATTAGTAAATATTAATATGATGTAAAGTGGTGCTGATGTAAAGTGGTGCTGTCCGAGATCGCCAGAGATAATAATGTTTTATGCTGATTAAAGTCCTGAATGACCCTGCTTCCTTTTCCAAGTGGCTTCGAGCTATGTTTAATTGGACCTTTCTCTATGAATTAATGTTGTTCATCTGAAATAAAAAAAGGAGTTAAATACCCTAACGGTGATTTGGTGATTGGACCTTGAGCGGATAAATTTAAAGGATAATCAAGGAGAAATTCCTTGCTGTGAAAGTATTTGAACATACTCCCCCCCGTTGAAACATTTTGATATGTTTCAAAACTGTAAATTAACTAATCACCTTGAAACGTTGAAATTAAATGAGAGAAGAGGAAAGGCGAAAACAATAAATGAAGTGAAACAATGGCCCTAGACTCAGTAACCTTTATTAGCGCAAGTCCGACCTTCAAGAATTGAGAGAGAAAATAAACAAATGAAAATAACAACAATGACTTTAAGTTCTAGTGACCTTTATTAATCCACTTTGTAAAATCTTAATTTTAATGACGTCTCCATTACTAAAGGGCAGACGTAATTTGCGTCGGGATGTTTGTAGCAGATATTTAAAGGAGAATTTCTGCGTCTCTACATAATTGCTACCTTCATCGACGACTGTGCAGTACATGTCATCCTCATTAGCGTCTGGTGGCACAAGTTGAGTGGCCATAATTAATTGTACGGAGGGAGGCGCCGAAATTTTAAGATCCCTTAATAATGTGGTGATATCCTCCATGCATGCGTCATGGTCATCGTCGTCGTCATCTGTCCCGGGTAGTGTCCGTGTAGCACCTTCATCTTCATTCGCTTGTCCTGGTTGGTTGGTATCGTCGTCGTCGTCGTCGTTGGTGAGATCGATGAGAAACTCTTCATCAGCTTGGGGTTGCTCGTTACGGGTCGACATGATTCGTTCAATGATTGATAAGAACTGATCCCTTATCGAATTTTGAGTGATGGATTC
Source organism: Thereva unica (assembly GCA_949987705.1). Classification (NCBI taxonomy): domain Eukaryota; kingdom Metazoa; phylum Arthropoda; class Insecta; order Diptera; family Therevidae; genus Thereva; species Thereva unica. Next base: position 132,920,139 of record OX465281.1, read on the forward strand.
ACGAATATCGGTAGTATAACCGTTAGTTATGAGAAAAGGGTTAAAATTTTAGAGAATGTGTATTAGTTTGACTTTAGTTGTAGTAAAGTCATTGGTATGCGAATTTAGCAATACAGCAAGGTATGTGAGGATTAGATGACAATGGAACCATGATAACAATTGACTTTGGGGTGTTTGATTTTTTTTTTTTTTTTTTTTGTTTGATTGGTTTAATTTGACATTGAACTAGTTGAAAAAAGTCGAAAATTGGTGCAAAGAATGATATACAATTGTGTAATAAATGAGATAATGAATGTCTTTGGTAAAGGGTTTGATAATGAAATTAGGTTATTCGCTTTTAGAGTCATTGACCTCGACTGGAAATGGACAGATTTTGTGTATCGGTCTTTTGATGACATTATTTTGGGTTTTAATTGTTAAAACTCGCACAATGCCATCCTTACCGGGATGCACCTGTACTATCCGTCCCATTAACCATGATCGTGGAGTTAAGTGATTGTCTTTGATAAGAACTAGGTCCCCAATCTTAGAATCTGTATTCTTGACTAACCACTTTGGCCGATTCTGTAAATTGTTCAAATATTCCTTAGACCATCTTACCCAGAAATGTTTTTGTAATGTTTGCACGTATTTCCACCGGTCAGTGGATGTTAAATTTTCGGTAACCACCTCAGGAGGGGCTAGTAACGGACGCCCAATTAGAAAATGTCCAGGAGTTAAGGCTTGTAAATCCCGTGGGTCGTCGGACAAGGGTTGTAAAGGTCTGGAATTGAGACATGCCTCAATTTGTGATAAAGCTGTTGCAAACTCTTCATAGGTAAGATTCGACTGGAGAAAAACTCGTCGCAAGTGGTATTTGACGGATTTAACACCAGCCTCCCACAATCCTCCGAAATGAGGAGCTGAGGGTGGGTTAAAATGCCAATTAATACCGGAAATGTTAAGGAAATTTTCCGAATCCTTGAGACAGTGTGTAAGATGTGAGTTCAATTCCCTTTTAGCACCTATAAAATTTGACCCACAATCGGAGTATATATCTGAGCACAAACCGCGACGTCCAATAAATCGTTTCAGTGCTGCAAGAAAGGCGGAAGTTGACATGTCTGACACGGTTTCTAAATGTATAGCCTTAGTAGCCATACAAACAAAGATACAAACATAACCCTTATAAGTTCGGACACCACGGTATCTGGACATTTTTAGTTGAAAAGGACCGGCAAAGTCGATTCCGACCCTTGAAAATGGTGCCGACGCTGTCACTCTTGCTGACGGAAGATCACCCATCAATTGTGGCCGTGCCCTTGCAGATGCTTTGAAACAACTTATGCATCTGTGTAGGACTTGTTTAATAGTTTGTCGACCTCTTAAGACCCAATATTCCATTCTTAGGGTATTTAAAACAAGCTCCGTTCCACCGTGAAGTGTTAGCTTGTGGATATACTCAATAAGCAACTTGGTGAAGTGATGTTTGGATGGAAGTATGATCTGATGTCGTTGGTTGCTAGAAATGTCAGCATAAGTTAGTCTGCCTCCAACCTTGATGAGGTGATCTTTATCAATTAGTGGCATTAAGGGGAGTAACATGCTTTGTCTCGGAATTTGCAAGCCATTTTCAAGTGCTTGATATTCTCGTGGGAAGGCCTGTCTCTGAATGGATCGAATTAAATGTATCCTTGCCGCATTTAGTTCCTTGGCTGTCGGGTATACTGATATAGGTGCATCGGATTTTTTCAGCTTATTTAAAAACCGGAATACGTATGCAAATACTCGAAGAAGTTTAGAGTAAGACGAAAATGTCTCAATTGCGTCGGAAAATATATGTGAAAATAAGGAACAAGGCAAATGATCCTTGCGCATATCTGGTAAATGATTCATCGAAATGTCGGGACTCCTTGGCCAAGATGTTTCATTCATTTCGAGCCAGCTTGGTCCATGCCACCATAGAGAAGATGATTTTAATTCAGAAATGTTTAAGCCCCGGGAATTACAATCTGCAGGATTATCTTTTGATCGGACAAAACGCCAATTAACTGATGGAACTAGCTCTTGTATTTGGCTGACTCTGTTTGCTACAAAAGTTTTAAGTTTATGAGGGGAACATTGAACCCAGTTGAAAACTATGGTGGAATCAGTCCAAGCAAAAGTGGTGATGGCCGAGTAATTTAATTCCCTTTGAACCTTGTTTAATAATCTGGCTAAGAGATGTGCTCCTGATAGCTCCAAGCGTGGCAGAGTCATAGGTTTTACAGGTGCAACTTTTGACTTGGCTGTTAGAAGATTAACTATGGAACGACCTTGATCATTGTTGATCCGTACATAAACAGTACCGGAATAAGCTTGTTGCGAAGCATCAGAAAATCCATGAAGTTGAATTTTAGAGGATGCGTTAGTGTGCAACCAACGGGGAATTGTAATTGAAGCGATTTGTGGGAATTGACTCTGAAATTCTTGCCAATCACGTTGAATAGGTGCTGAAAGTATTTCATCCCAAGATGACCCGAGAAGCCAGAGACGTTGCATCAGAATTTTGGCCTTAATCACAAATGGAGAAATCCAACCTAATGGATCAAAAAGTTTTGCTACACAAGATAAAATTTGTCTCTTTGTAAAGGACCCAACTGCTACCTCTGGATGTTGCAGGGTAAAGTAATCAGATGTTGGATGCCAGATTAGGCCTAATGTTTTCACCTTATCATCATGGACAAACGTTAAGGTTGGTTTTAATTCCCGTTTATCCTCAGGAATTGCTTCGAGAATTTCATTATTATTACTTGACCATTTTCGAAGGTTGAAACCTCCTGAATGCAATAATTGAGTCAATTCCTTGTATAGTGAAATAGCTTCTGTTATTGAATCTGCACCAGTTATGGCATCATCCACATAAAAATCTTGAGTGATTGCTTGAGCAGCCTTAGGGAACCTTGATTGTTCATCTTCCGCTAGTTGACGTAGCGTCCTTATTGCTAAATAAGGAGCAGCCGTGGTCCCGAAAGTAACACGGGTCATTTGATATTCTTTGACTGGTTCAGAGGTTGTTGGTCTCCACAAAATACGATGATAAGGTTGATCCGAAGGATGCAAATGTATCATCCGATACATTTTCTCTATGTCTCCTGACATGGCATATTGAAATCTTCGCCATCTTAGGAGAATGGAATAAAGATCTGACTGTAGAACTGGACCAGAATGCATACATTCATTTAAGGATCGACCGTTAGAGGTTTTGGCAGACGCATCAAAGACCACACGTACCTTCGAGGTAGTACTATCCTTGATAACCGCATGATGAGGCATATAGAAGGATGGAGACGAAAACTTGTGATTTACGGGTTCCATGTGTCCGAAGTCAAGATATTCTTGTAAAGTCTTTGTATATTCTGAAGAGAGTGGCAAATTTTGAGAAAGCTTTCTTTCGAGGTAAGATAAACGTTTCAAGGCCAAGGATTTAGAAAAACCTAATTCGGGAATTTGATTATTTACAAAGGGAATTTTAACTTGATATGCACCTGACGGCAACCGACGTACTGTATTTTTGTACAATTCCTCGCATTCTCTTTCCGCAGCACTTTGTTTAAGTTGAACTGGCAATTCCTCAACTTCCCAAAATGATCGCAATACTGTACTAAGCTCATGTTCATCACTATTATGTGCTTGGATGCTAAATGATTGTATATTAGATTCATCACCTTTTGATTCAATCTTGCCCAGTAGCAACCAACAAAGTACTGTGTTTTGAGCAGTAGGTGTACCGATAGGCCCTCTAACTATTCCATCTAGGATTAGAGTTGAATACACCTCAGCTCCAAGTAACAGGTCAATTCTCCCCGGTAGATAATAATGGTGATCAGCCATTTTAAGATTATCTAAATGGGTCCAATCCTCGATTGGTAAACGTGAGCATGGTAATAAGTTTGTGATTGAGGGAACAATTAAGGCCGTAACAGGTACTTGTACCTGTGTGGATGAATCAGTTGGTTGGATTACAAAATCGATTCGTTTGGTAGCTTGAATAACTTCCGTTCTATTTAATCCTTTAATGGTCATTGACACCGGGAAACCTTTCATGTTAAGTTGTTTTGATGCAGTTTGAGTAATAAAGGAAACTTCTGATCCTGGGTCAATAAGAGCTCGCAATGTTATTATACCTGCTTTGGTTGGAATATTTACCAAGGCAGTAGCAAGAAGAGCCTTAGATAAAGGTTTACTTTGATTTACACAACAGAAAGGTTGTGTATTGAGAAAAACTGTAGATTCGGTGTTATTAGGGGAATTATGTGCACTACTCAAGTTGGGAGCTGATGTCCCTGGAGAGGAGCTAGAAGCATTAGGCTGTTGTACTTTATTGGGAGTTGAACCTTGTAAAGAATCTCTGTGTAGTAAAGTATGATGAGTTTTACCGCATTTTCTGCATCTAAACTTACTGGAGCAATTGAAGGTGGAATGGGACTTTGAAAAACAGTTAAAACACAATTTGTTTGACTTTATAATGCTATACCTTTCTTGATGGGAGAGATTTGAAAATTTAGAGCATGTTAACAATGTATGAGATTTTCTACAGCACGGACAAGTAATCGTTGCGGTGGAAGAGAAATGGGTGAGAAATTTGGAATTTGATCCCATAGATGGGCGTTGATGAATGTTAGATTTGTGTTCTGAAATAGCTTCAAGCATGCGAAAACGCTTCTCGAGAAATTGCTTGAGTCTTTCGAACGTTGGAAGTGTTGATTCTCCATTTAGTTCTGTTTCCCACATTCGATGAGATTCGGAAGGAAGTCTTTGAACAATGAGATAAATAAGCAAGGGATCCCAATAAGTAATGTTAACACCTAAAGCCTCCAACTCGCACAAACACTCGGTAGATCTATCCAATAATGATTTAATAGAATTCACCGATTCACTAGACACTTGTTTAAGATTGAATAAATTTTTTAGTTGAGAATTGACCAGAACCCTGTTATTATTGTATCTGTTGAGCAATATTGACCATGCCTTTTCATAATTAGCATCTGTTATTTGAAACTGTCGAATTAAATGCTCGGCTTCACCAGATAACACAGATTTTAAATAATGCAATTTTTGTGCATTAGAAAGAGAAGGATTTTGATGTACTAAGGAATTGAACAAATCATGAAAGGAGCGCCATGATTCATAAGAACCTGAAAAAGTGGGAAGTGAAATTTTTGGAAGTCGCAGCAGCTGTGTCGACATTGATGAATTTAAGTGCGTCGACTCATGCGGTGAAGGGCTGAGTGGAGGTGTTTGATCCTCAAATTTACTAAGAGTAGCTTTTATTACTCCCATGAATTCAAAATACTTATCCTCAAGACCTAAATATGTATCATTCATAAAGTAATCACAATTGGGTTTATCAACTAAATTTGCAAACAGTAATTCAAGCTGAATATGGTTCTGTTCTATTCGCGACCATTGTTCTCGAAATTGAGTGATGCGTTCGGATATGTACTCTTTGGTTCTTTTGACAAGAGCAGTCTTCTTGTAGTTGGAGATGGCCTTGTTCAAAAGGTCAATGTAAACCTTTTGTAATTTTAAAGCTTCATTAAAAGATGCTTCTGTAGCCATGTTGAACTAGTCACTCACGAACCTTTAAACAACTATGAATTAATGTATCACAAATGTACCACTTGCACTTGATCAAATCGAAGACAAAGCTTTAATAAATTAGGTGTATATGTAAGAACTAAACTCTTGCAAAACACTTGGTGTGGAAGAAGTTGATATAACTGAGAAACTCGCCTTGGGTAGGTATGAAAACCTTCTAATTGATTCGATTTCAAATGAGGGACTTGCCTCTGAAATTATTATAGTTGAGGACTAAGCTCATGTAAATTTAGCTTGGTACTTAAGACCTTGCTGTGGGTGAGGGACTTGCCTCGAAAATAATACACTCAACTTAAGAAACACTCGAGTAAACAGTTTGAAAATATTTTTTTTTTTCGAGTTTGGTTACTTGACATAAAACACCTTGTCTTGAAATAGAAAGTCTTGAGCACTAGGTTCACAGAACTGTTTGATATTGGAAGCTTATGAATTGAGGAACTTTACCTCCACTTAACTCTTTTTAAACACTATGAACTGCACTTAGAAGCACATCCGGCTCGAAGGACCATATGTTTTTGTAATAAAAAAACTTCAAAGGAGTAGAAGAAAATCTAGGAAGCAATTGGCTTCTAATTGCTGAACACCTGAATAAAAAAAGTATAAATTCATTTAGAACAATTCAATTTTATTTTTTAACACTTCAATAAATTCGTAAATTTATAAATTTCAATATTCATTCTGGAAATTAAAATGGTCAGATGATCTAAGTAAAATGGTTATCTGATGTAAGTATTGTTAGAATTAGTTAATTCAGTTAGTTAATTTAATTCAATTAGTTAATTTAATTCAACGACAAAGTAAATTCAATCGAGAAAAATATGTATATATGGGCTATAATTCAAATTAACGCAAAATGAACATTCACCCAAAATTTTGTTGTACAACCTCAACAACGTTGTTAACTATAATGTAAATTCCTCAATATTCACCCTTTTACCACCTCATCAACGTTGTAAGCTACCGTAATTCATTGAATTGCATCGAAACCTCTACCACGTTGATCACTAAATTCGACCAAACCGAAAACTTTGAAATAAATGTCGATAAAAATTATTGGGAATTACTTCACCAATCACCAAATAAAGCGAGAAATTTAGACAAAACCGAAAAAAAACTTTGAAATAAATGTCGATAAAACTTATTGGGAATTACTTCACCAAATTACCAAATAAAGCGAGAAATTTATATGTGTAACCAATTGAAATATATATGTATATGTATGCTCTGAATAAGGTACTCACCCAATTTCTGAAGTTGGCCTTGAACTTGGTATCAGTTGGAAAAAGGAAAGAAAACGGAATAAGGATTGATTTGTTGATGGTCTATACCCAACAACAAAGGGAATATTAGGAATTTGTTGATGGTCTATACCCAACAACAAAGGAATAGGTTAATAATTCTGTTGATGGTCTATACCCAACAACAGAAAGAATTTAGGAATTTGTTGATGGTCTATACCCAACAACAAAAGGAATAGGTTAATAATTCTGTTGATGGTCTATACCCAACAACAGAAAGAATTTAGGAATTTGTTGATGGTCTATACCCAACAACAAAAGGAATAGGTTAATAATTCTGTTGATGGTCTATACCCAACAACAGAAAGAATTTAGGAAAGGAAAAAGGAGAATTTGAAATATTAAAGTTCAAAGCAACTTACCTCGATGATGATCTGGTACCAAGAGAGCGATCGCTTCGTGCGCAACAATTTTTATCAGTTTGCTTGAATTCAATTCAAGTGGGGATACAAAGGAAAACCGTAACGTGAAGTGATCTTGCTTCGATGATAGAAGTATGGATGCAATTTTATACTTAAGCATGTGTGAGGTGATAGGTGTTACCAGAGAAAAATTTTGAATATCGTAAATTTTAAGTGAATGTTCGATAGACTTAAACTTAGATTAGTAAATATTAATATGATGTAAAGTGGTGCTGATGTAAAGTGGTGCTGTCCGAGATCGCCAGAGATAATAATGTTTTATGCTGATTAAAGTCCTGAATGACCCTGCTTCCTTTTCCAAGTGGCTTCGAGCTATGTTTAATTGGACCTTTCTCTATGAATTAATGTTGTTCATCTGAAATAAAAAAAGGAGTTAAATACCCTAACGGTGATTTGGTGATTGGACCTTGAGCGGATAAATTTAAAGGATAATCAAGGAGAAATTCCTTGCTGTGAAAGTATTTGAACATTCATCCACCCTTAGGAAATTCGCCACCACTGCGAACAACCTAGATTATACTACACCTACGTGTACCTTGGAAAAAGGTTTCAATACCATCATTTCGGCCAGAGATGACTGGACAGATGGTGTTATCCCAACTGGGTCATTATGTATCTTCACAGATGGCTCAAAAATTGGGAATAATGTAGGCTCTGGTATCTTTTCCGAGGCATTAAATATAAATACCTCTCTTCGTCTACCCGACCACTGCAGCGTCTTCCAAGCGGAAGTCACTGCGATCTGGGAGGCTCTCGAATGGTTGAAGATAAATAATATATCTCATAAGAATATATGTATTCTATCGGATAGCCAGGCGGCCCTCAAGGCTCTTAATTCTGTCGTCACAACATCCACGACTCTTCTGAACTGCCGCAGGTCTCTGTGTGAGACTGCCACTCAGTTTGACATAACACTGTGTTGGGTTCCTGGACACAGTGGGATAAGGGGAAACTGTAGGGCAGATGAGCTTGCTAGACAGGGAACCGAAGTGGAAAGGACACCCCACTTAACCCGAATGGGAATGCCCTTAGCCACCTATAAACTAGCTGTGAGAAAAATCAGCTTAGCTCGAGCCGGGCTGAGATGGACCACAGCAACGGTTTGTCGCACTCTTCATGCAATGTGGCCAACTTTGGACGCAAAGCGTTCAAAATCTCTGGTTCAGTTGAACAAAAAGGAGATAAGCCACGTGGTAAAGGTGCTGACTGGTCACTGTCCCTTCGGCCCACACGCCGAAAGATTAGGACTCCCCCACAACGACTTATGTAGAAGTTGTGGTGATGAAGAAGAGGAAGAAACTGTCTCCCATCTTCTCTGTACATGTCCCGCCCTAGCAAGGAAAAGAGGGACTCTACTTGGCTCACCTTTCCTTGACGGATTGAGCGAGCTGCAAAATATTGGTGTCTCTAGACTCTGTCGCTTTATTAAAAGCTCTAAATGGCTTGAAATGGCCTGAACTATGTCCCAATACCAGAATGGCATCACAATGGGCCCAATGGCGTGCCTAAGTGGGCTCCCTGGTGGGGGCAGCCATTTCAACCTAACCTAGCCTATGGTACATCTTCACCCTTCAGATGAAATCTACTATCGTCTTCTATGGCGACCTAGTCCTCTTGATTTAAAGAATTTCAAATGATCAGAGTAACATTTGGAACAACCTCCGCCCTATACTTGGCGATTAAAACGCTTCATCAACTAGCAAACGATGAACAACAAAAATTTTCTGTAGCGGCTCAAGTCATCACCCATGATTTTTACGTTGATGATGCTATTACTAGCATCCACTCTGTCGCAGAAGCAATTTCATTACATCAAGAACTAACCCAATTACTACGTTTAGGAGGATTTAACCTTCGAAAATGGTCAAGTAATGATGTTGACATCCTTCCCACAATCCCTGAAGAGAAAAGAGAATTGAAATCAACACTGACCTTCGCACATGATTAAAAGGTGAAGGCGTTTGGTCTGATCTGGCATCCAGCGGCGGATCATTTCACCTTGCAACATCCAGAATTAAAGTCTGGCGCGTGCACAAAACGGCAGATTTTGTGTGGTGTCGTTGGGTTATTTGACCCGCTAGGGTGGATATCACCATACGGAAAAATTCTGATGCAAAGTCTATGGCTTCTTCGATCTTCATGGGATGAGTTCCTGCATCCATTCAAAAGGAATGGCAAGAATTTCAACATCAATTTTCTCAAATTCCTACTATTAAAATACCACAGTGGCTCCAAATTCATTTAGCTTCAACTATCCAACTCCACGGATTTTCTGATGCCTCACAGCTCGCCTATGCTGCGGTAATTTATGTTAGAGTTACTGATGGACAAGGTCGTTCAAAGGTTAATTTGTTAACAGCCAAAACAAGAGTGGCTCCTGTGAAACCCATGAGGCTTCCTCGCCTTGAATTTTCTGGTGCACATCTTCTAGCAAAATTGTTACACAGGGTTCAAAGGCAATTAAAGTACACCTCCGCCACAACTATGGCTTGGACCGATTCGACCATTGTACTCAATTCAGTGCCCTCCACACAAACTTAAGACCTTCGTGGCAAATAGAGTGAGCCAAATTCAGGAATTGCTCCCGTCAGTCCCTTGGCGCCTCGTTCGATCGGGCGCGATTTCGCGCGCGCGAAATTTTTATTTTGGTTATATTTGTTTTTTCTTTTAATAAACAAAATTGAAATTCTTCTAATATTATTTTTATTAACAAAATTTAATTAACAAAAAATTGATGACAATCGTCAAAAAATTATAAGGTTAGGAAGTAGCTGTCAAAATAGCTACAACGTTTGTAAAGGCGTATTTCCAAATACGCCTTTATTTTTTTAACCTAAAATAGTTCAAATTTTACAAGAAATCATTCGGACAACAATTAAAATATTCGAAATGACTGATATTCGGAAATCGCGTGGCGATATATCGTTTTCGCGTGTGGATATATCAATTTCCGGGTTTTCGCGTTTCGCATTTTGCGTTTCGCGTTTCGCGTTTTCCAGTGGATTTAGACACTTCCTTAAATAAAACAAGAGGATTTTATTAAAAGTAAACTTCTAAAGGACTTGTTTCCCTGTACTTCAACTAAAGAAGGATTAATTACAACAAAAGCATATTTGAATCATTTTGAAAAGATTTCTTTAGAATGCAGTCATATATTTTTTATATTGTTTAAGGGATTCCGTATTTTACAAAGACTAATACATAATTCATAAAATGACTTAAAGCCTGTTAATGAATTATTTTAATGTAATGTTTTTGGATGTTCGGTTGGAGCACTACGCAACTACTTTCATGCATGTTGGAGCACCGGTGACCACGCCTCCAAAAAATCCAACCACGCCTTCAAAAAATCAAACCTGGCTTGATTTTCATCAAGCCGCTGGACGTACCAATTTTTTGTCGGCCGACAGGCCCACTATCGATAGTTTTGGTTGTACATCCGCCCTTCGATGTACATCCAATTTGACCGTGTATGGGCCCCTTAAAACCACCATCGAAATCCGTATGGGGCTCCCAACCCATAAAGGCTTGCAAAAGGGCAGATATAATCCTGTAAGGAAATGGCAGACAGTGTTCGAAAAAAAATTTATTTAGGACAACTGGAAATACAATTTATGTGAAGTGAAAGCGTAGAACAAAGGGTGGCGAAAGACAATCTCGCTCGACAAGGGCTACGGCTGGCCATGGCTACCAGACCCCATCTAAATCATTTATACTTTTATTCCTTTCGAGCTTATCCTACACCAGACATTGCACAATGACGTGAACGACATGACAAATTGACAAAACGAGCGGAGCTGAGCTTATACTTCCACATAAAAAAGTGATATCTTTTTATAAGGAGACAAACAAATACAAAGTACAAATAACAAAAATCAAATATAAAAGGCGTACTTTGGACAACCTGTAACCGTGAGAATCGGTGCGGATTCAGCGTTTTAAAAAAGGGAAAAGTTAAATGGCAGTTTAAGTTTTAATTCCATTTATATTTTCGTTGTTTTCATTATTAGTTTTTAGTTGAGTTGTATTTTTACTCAAACGAGAAAAAAGCCATCTTTTTTCATTAGCATGGAACTATCGAACGATGGTTACAAAGAGTTTCTGTTACTTGAATAGAAGTTCAATCCATCCTTCTCTCTGCACCGTGCTTCAATTATACATACTAGATGATAAACGGAAGAAGGGCAGATTTTACGAGTAACATAATTGATTTGCACATGATTTTATGGGATTTTAAATTACACATAAAGCCCCTATATTATAGTACCTGGTGTAGTGCTATAAAATCCTTTAAGTCTCTCCATTTGCTTTCGTATAAAGACCTTCGTGAATACATTCTTTGGATAATGGCGGTCACATTACCAAAAACAACTGCATGCATTAAAGCTGAAAAGATTTTTATTTCATATTTTACAATTTAACTAAAATGGATGATATTCTATGGCATACAAACCTCCAATTAGCATCATTAATATGCTAAAAACCTTTTCTGCGACCGTGTTAGCAGACACGTTACCAAAGCCAACTGAAGTTAAACTGGTGAACGTGAAGTACAGTGCTGTTGCATAAGCTTCTGCATTGGTGATGTTCGAAAGTGGAATTTTCAGACGTTCTGCCAAGGCGTGCATCCATCCTTTGAAAGAATAAATTAATTGTATGAGAGAAAGTTATAAACTCTACCACTTGTTTGTCACTTTGATTTTTGTATTTGTACTATAATTGTTTTGTAAGCGCAAGCGAGGATAGTAAAAAATGTTCCCTTGATTATTCCCAATTTTTTAACAATTATGTATGGTAACGGCGTAAAATAAATGTAAAAGTAGCAATGTATGTTAAAAAATTCGCAGTAACATTCGCTTCAAACCCCGTGGCGTTACGAGGCCACTGTCAGGGCCGTCTTTCATTGCTTAAAGGCCCTCGGCCTACTTAGAGTGGAGGCCCACTTAAGGAGACGTAATATCTTGAAATTTGTTGATGCAATAGTCCCGAAACAGAAATTTTTACTATTTTAACCATTGTACAAATATGCAAAAAGTCATATTCCGCCAAAGTCACGGATATAAATTTTTGTGGGAATCTACTGCATTCAAACCGAATTTTTTCAGAACATAGTACATATGTAATATGCAGTACATTGTATGTACATAGTTCGTAATAGATAATATACAATACATAGTAAATAATATAACATACATACCAGTAGGGAATATAAGTACTGGAAAAACTACTTCTACAGAAGTTCAGTACTTCCAACGCGTACCTACAAAAAGTATACACAATAAATAGTTAGATCCACCGCGGCCATCTCAAGAGGACGCATTACCATTTTCTTCACCACCCCCTCGACATGGGTATCAAATGAAAGGGTATGATAAGTAGAATACATTAGGGCGGAGTCTCAAGAGGGCGGATTACCACTTCTTCACCACCCCCTCAACATGGGTATCAATTGAAAGGGTATCATAAGTAGAATACCATAAGCGATATAGTATACTAAATATATGGTTAGTTCCATGGCGGTCATCTCAAGAGGGCGGATTACTATTTTCTTTACAACCCCCTCGACATGGGTATCAAATGAAATGGAATGATAAGTAGAATACAATAAGCAATATAGTATACTCAATATACTAAAACTAATAAGTTAGATCCACTGCGCCCATCTCAAGAGGACACATTACCATTTTCTTCACCACCCCCTTCGCACGCGTATCAAATGAAAGGGTATGATAAGTAGAATACAATAAGCTATGTCGTAAAATCCATATCGGCGGTCTCAAGAGGGCGGATTACCACTTCTCCACCACCCCTCAACACGGGCATCTATTAAAAGGGTATCATAAGTAGAATACCAGAAGCCATATAGTATACTCAATGTATGGTTAGATCCATGGCGGTCATCTCAAGAGGGTGGATTACCATTTCCTTCACAACCCCTTCGACATGGGTATCAAATGAAATGGAATGATAAGTAGATTACAATAAGCAATATAGTATACTCAATAAATAGTTAGATCCACTGCGGCTATCTCAAGAGGACGCATTACCATTTTCTTCACCACCCCCTCGACACGGGTATCAAATGAAAGGGTATGATAAGTAGAATACAATAAGCAAGCTATATCTTAAAATCCATGGCGGCGGTCTCAAGAGGGCGGATTACCACTACTTCACCACCCCCTCAACATGGGTATCAATTGAAAGGGTATCATAAGTAGAGTACCATAAGCGATATAGTATACTCAATATATAGTTAGATCCATAGCGGTCATCTCAAGAGAGCGGATTACTATTTTCTTTACAACCCCCTCGACATGGGTGTCAAATGAAAGGGAATGTTAAGTAGAATACAATAAGCAATATAGTATTACTCTAAAGCGGTGTTTTTTTTAATGAACTGTATAGTTCTTCCCCATACAAATCTCAAAACCCAGGTTTTATCGGAGTTCTTATCGAGGTTTTGCGGAATTTCTTAAATTGCATATTGCATACTTTCGGGGGATGACATGTAGTTTCGGGGGTTGGCATGTTGCGTACTTTCGGGGGTCGAAAAGACATAAATTAAAAATAAAAACAACAGGAAAGTGATGAGAGCAAATTTATAACAAATAATTGATTTTTTAGAAACATATTTATTATTTTCTAGCGAGGATTTCTTGTAACAGTGCAATAACTTCCGTTTAATTTTGAAATTTTTAAGCATCGAAGTAGGCGCTACATGAAATTTCCCTTGTCGTTTTTTTAATGAACTCGATGAAAGAACTATATGGTTCATTAAAAAACACGGCTAATATATAGTTAGATCCACCGCGGCCATCTCAAGAGGACGCTTCACCATTTCTTCAGAACACCCTGGACATAGGGTATCAAATGAAAGGGTATGATAAGTAGAACACAGTAAGCTATGTCGTAAAATTCATGGCGGCCGTCTCATAGAGGGCGGGTTACCATTTCTTCACCACCCCCTCAACATGGGTGTCAATTGAAGAGATATCATAAGTAGAATACCATAAGCGATATAGTATACTCCATATATGGTTAGATCCATGGCGGTCATTTGGAGAGCGCGGATACTATTTTCTTTACAACCCCCTCAACATGGGTATCAAATAAAATGGAATGATAAGAAGAATACAATAAACAATATAGTATACTCAATATATAATTAGATCCGCGGCGGCCATCTCAAGAGGTTTCATTACCATTTTCTCCACCACCCCCTCGACGGTGGTATCATATGAAAGGGTATGATAAGTAGAACACAATAAGCCATGTCGCAAAATCCAAGGCGACCGTCTCAACAGGGCGGATTACCACTACTTCACCACCCCCTCAACATGGGTATCAATTGAAAGGGTATCATAAGTAAAATACCATAAGCGACATGGTAAACTCAGTATCTCGTTAGATCCACGGCGATCATCTTAAGATCATCTTTTCTTCACAATCCTCTCGGCATGGGTATGCAATGAAAGGGTATAAAGACAATAAACAATATAGTAGGTTTACCCTCAATATATCGTTACTAGTTATTCGATAATTTTTTTCTCGCACTGTTGATGCCAGATGGCATTCGATGATTAGCAAAAAGTGTTCATATAAAAATGGTTAGTCGTTCGTACACTCAAAAGATTCGTAAATCGGAAATAATTTTGGTAGCACCTGTTCTCATCATACAACTAAAATTATTTGAACTGAATAATAAAAAGTTTATTAAAATTGAGCAATGCGGTATCAAAGCTGTCACTTCTGCAAAATTGAATATAGGAGGTTCAAATTATGAAGTGATTAGTGTTATATTCTATATAGAAACAAGGTCATTACATCAGCATGTTGAGACAAAAATCGAGCTGGTTATGGATCAATGATTCCATAGTGCAGGAAAAATCTTGGCCGAGAAACGCGAAAGGGTCTTATGTTCATTTTTTATAAAGGCAATAATATTAATTTGATTTCCTGCATTTTGTTATTATGTATCTATACTTATAAAATAATTAAAAAAATATAATGAGCAATTAAATACATAATATTCCTTTATACAAAAGATTATTTATTTTTTATTTTAGAATGTGTTAAAACAGAAAAGAGTGATATCCCACCAAAAAAACATTAAACATGTGAATTTGAAGTTCGTGGGCGCGAAATTATTTGTTGGGACAGTTTAAAACACACTTATAACAAAAAAAAAGTAATATGAATTAGTCAAGATGAATCGTTAATAGCATGAAATAATTAAACACGTGCATTTACGAACGAATGTCATGTCTCTAGTTCCGGATGTTGAGCATTGCCTTTGCCTCGCCCGTCACAGAATCTATCCATCTCCTCCCAAGTCTACCTATTGGCCTATTTCAAGAAATTTCTGATGCCATAAGCTGTTTTAGGATACAATTGTCCTCCATTTTGATAACGTGGCCGGCTAGTCTTAGTCTATTGGAGTTGAGAGTTTTGGGTCGTCAAAAATTTCATACAATTTCAATACAATTTCACCCTCCAGTCCAAGTCTCGCTACCAGTCCTATGTCTTTTGCCTTTTAATTCTACATGTGCTTCTTTTGCTGACAAAAAGGACCTTCCCACGATCACTTCATCCGCATAACCAAGTAATTGTTCCGACTGTGAAGCTGTTGATGCACTTCTCTGGACTGACGTTCTCCTTATCACCCATTCTAGGGGCAGGTTGAAAAGCATGGGGGCCAGTCCGTCTCGTTGTTCAAGTCCGCGTCGAACTTCAAACTCTTCTGTTATCACATTTTGGATGCTTCCCTTCGCAAGTGAGCTATTTTTTGCGCATTTGATCAGTTTTACAAGCTTTGAGGGGACTCCTTATTCCGAAAAGATCTCATATAGCCTCCTTCTGTTTATTGAGTAATATGTTTGTTGAAGGTCGACAAATATCTGGCATACATATACATTTCTTTCGCAAGTTTTCTCCAGAATGTTTTATGGTCAGCAGTTGGACGATGTTGACCTGTTTGTCCTAAAACCAGCAAATTATTCTCCTATAATGCCGTCCACTATAAGTCCTAGTTTTGTTTCACGAGGATTGTGAAGGTTTTGTAGCTGGTGCTGAGGATTGGATGCCTCTGCCGCTTTTGCAGGTTAATTTATCTCCTTTCTTGTATATTGGACATATAACCGCTCTTATCCAGCCATCTGGTATAACTTCTTCCTCCCAGATGATGCACATGGGTTCGTGTAAGGCTCATAATAGTTGCGGTCCTCCCTCCTTTAACAACTCAGCTGCTATTCCATCGGCCCCTGGTGATTTGTGACTGTTTTGCCTTTGTAGTGACCGCGTAAAGTTTAATTACTAAATTTTACGCAATGTCACACAGCAACTTCCGGCATTATCAAAACGATCGGGCAGAGCGCACCCTCATTCGTTCCAAAGTTCAGTGATCTAGCCATTTTCCGGCATCTTCATTCTGGTATTCTCCGCTTGTTACGGCTAGCCACGAGATAAAATCACCCAGTAATAATATCTACTAGCTGGGACCCGGTACGCCTCGCTGCACCCATAAGCCAATAGTAGCCAATTGAAACAATCCATTGACTTGGTATTTTTCGAGATTTGAATTTTCCACAGATGAAGTACCTTCAGGAACGGGTACATGGGTCTTGAGACGTCCGACATGAATCTAACGTTATATTGAGTATACTACATTGCTTATTGTATTCTACTTATCATACCCTTTCATTTGATGCCCACGGCGAGGGGATTGTGAAGAAAGTGTTGATCCGACTTTTTGAGACGGCCGCCATGGATCTAACGTATATACGGTATACTAAATTGTTTATTAGTACGGCTTCCAGAGTAAAAAAATCTCTAAAACTGCCAAAAAAATGTAGGTTAATGAAATTTTCGAATGGGGGAGTTTAGCAATAGGAGAAAAGCTAACCGTTGAGTTCCGGACCGTACTTCGTGAAAATCACGAGAAAATCCGATTGAAGGGATTTCCCGACGCTTTCCTGGCCGTAGCTCGGGAAAAACGTCGAAATTGGAAAAGTGTTGAGAAGACAAAATTAAAGCTATGAAAATTCTCGAAAAAAAGGTTATATAAGCTTTTCCCGGAAAACTACACGTTTGGTCGGAAAATGGAGAGTAAAGAAAAAAACTATGAAAAATTATTTCGTATATATATTGTTCTCTTTTTGCAGGGTGTCTTACCTAAAGTTACAAAGTAGCGGGCTGTAGATAGGCTTTGGATAGACGAACAAAAAATTATATGGGAAGGGCCCGGAAATCGTAACGATTTACCCACTAGGGAGTACTGAAAATTTTTTAATAGAGGTTTACATATCACCCTGAATTTTGGTAACCCGATGACCTAATTCCATTATGATGAATTAAGTAGCAGTATACGCAGAATACTCCCACCTATCTAAAACTGTAAAAGCAAAGGAGTTATGAGTCAAAATATAATTTTTTTCACAGAAAAACTATTTCGAATAATAAAATTAAACTAGGGATGTGGGTTTTACCCCTTCGGTCCATACGATTAACTTCGAAGATGAAATAAGATGGATGAACGAAGATGGAATAAACTGACTTCTTACAAAATAGTTATACGTTTAGCACTAGTGGAAAATTGTATCAGAACTGATGACAAAGCAATCTCGAGAGAAGCTAGTTCAAATAACTATATAGTAGTAAATCCACAAGATTTTTCTAGAGAATTTGTTTTTCCTGAACGTTAGCAAACAAACATGTTCTCCGTATTTCATTCGCTGCACTAAAGCGAGTGTTCAAATTCGTATTGAGTGTGCTGAAGCGCCGTTGACAAACTGAGAAGCAAATGGCTTCATTTAGAAATTCCAAAGCTTTCCGGAGATATTAGCAAAACTGTAAATGTTAGGTACTTGTCAGACTACATCAAAAAGAACAAATTTTGCGGTAACTACTGGAAATCCCGGGAAGAACCGCAATTTTCTGAAACTGTATCACGCGTAGAAAACCATTCCCCGTCAAAAAGTGCTAATCCAAGGTTTGAAAAAATGGCGCTGTTTGTAAAGGGTTTTGAAAGGTTGTCGGATTTTGACAAGTAAAGTTTTGTTCGAAAGCTATCGCTGTGCAGAACCCAAAAAATATCACTTCGTTTAGAACGGGTCTCATTCCATCGAGTTTATTAGATATTAGCAAAACTTGTCAATTTAAGGTGTTTCTTACAATTAGCCGAAGTTTTTCTATTTAAACAAAAAGGCCCGACCGAATATTATGAAATTTTTTTCAGAGCATATCTTCGTTAATATTCTTTTTTCGGCACCTCAATGAAGTCGATATAGTTTTTAGTTCGCGCGGTGTCGTGGAGGTACAAAAATCATAAACGTCGTCTACACAAAAAAAAAAACGGTTCGACCAAATTTTATGAAAATCTTTTCAGATCATATTTTGGTTAATACTCTTTGAACGGCATGTCAACTAAGACGATATCTTTTATAGTTCGCGCGATATCGTGCAGGTACAAAAATCACTTATGTCATTTAAACCAAAAAACCGCTCGTCCGAATATTATAAAAATCTTTTTAGATTATATTGTCGCTAATACGCTTCGAACGGCACCTCAAGTGAGTCAATATTCTTCGTGGTTCGGGCGATATCGTGCAGGTACAAAAATCACGTACGCCGCTTAAACAAAAAAACGGCTGGACCGAATTTTATGAAACGCTTCAACGACACCTCAACGAAGTCGATATCTTTTTTGGTTCGTGCGATATCGTGCAGGAAAAAATGACCACATCCGTACGCACACACACACACACACACACACACACACACACACACACACACCTACTTCCTCCCAATTTTTTGCTTAAAATGCTCCTGGGACCTTGAAAGATGAAAATACTTCGAAATTGCAGTAACTTCCTATACTGGGAAGTTAAAAATATTAAAGCAGAAAAATGTGTAGGAAAAAGTTCAAAATTTTTGTTATTCATGTTGTGTGGTGGTACATGCACTCATGTTTTATTAACTATTCCGTAATAATTTTTAACCATTTTAAATTCACTTTTGATTTCATTACCAACATTTTTTCCCTAAATTAACACGAAAAAACCACCATGAATGTAAACAAAACTGGTCACCTTATCAATTTCATTCAATTTATTCACTCGGATCACTAACCAACTTATCACCGATAATGCACGTGCAGTAAACAATCCTTACTAATATTATAAATGCGAAAGTAACTCTGTCTGTCTGTCTGTCTGTCTGTCTGTCTATCTGTCTGTCTGTCTGTCTGTCTGTCTGTCTGTCTGTATGTTACGCTTTCACGCCTAAACCGCTGGACCGATTTTGATGAAATTTGCAACAGACATAGTTTAGACCTTGGAGACGGACATAGGCTACTTTTTTTGGTGAAAAAAAAGGGTTGAAGGGGGTGAAATGGGGTTCAATAAGTTGTAAGGGGATTTTTTTTTTCTATACTTTTTTTCTATTGTATAAAAAGTAACTGACTGACAGACAACGCACAACCTAAACCGCTAGAGCTAAACGGCTGAAATTTTTGACAGTGCATCCCTAGCGATTTTTCGAAATTCATCCCCTAAGGGGGTGAAATAGGGTCAACTCAAAACCGCTGGAGCTATAAGGCTGAAATTTTGACAGTGCATCCCTATAATGACGTGGACATCCACTAAGAAGCAATTTTACGAAATTCATCCCTTTCGGGGGTGAAATGGGGTTTACCCAAACCGCTGGAGCTATAGGGCTGAAATTTTGACAGTGCATCCCTTTAATGACGTGGACATCCACTAAAAAGCGATTTTTCGAAATTCATCCCCTAAGGGGATGAAATGGTTTTTCTCCAAACCGCTAAAGCTATGGGGCTGTAATTTTGACAGTGCATCCCTATAATGGCGTGGTCATCCACTATTAAAGCGATTTTTCGAAATTCATCCCCTAAGGGAGTGAAATGGGGTTTACCCAAGCCGCTGGAGCTATAGGGCTGAAATTTTGACAGTGCATCCCTATAATGATGTTGACATCCACTAAAAAGCGATTTTTCGAAATTCATCCCCTAAGGGGGGGGGGGGGGAAATGGGGTTTACCCAAACCGCTGGAGCTGGGCTGAAATTTTGACAGTGCATCCCTTCAATGACGTGGACATCCACTAAGAAGCGATTTTTCGAAACTCATCCCCTAAGGGTGTGAAATGGAGTTTTTCCAAACCGCTAAATTTATAGGGCTGAAATTTTGACAGTGCATCCCTATAATGGCGTGGACATCCACTATAAAGCGATTTTTCGCAATTCATCCCCTAAGGGGGTTGAAATAGAGTTTACCCAAACAGCTGGAGCTATAAGGCTGAAATTTTGACAGTGCATCCCTTTAATGACGTGGACATCCACTAAGAAGCGATTTTTCGAAATTCATTTCCTAAGGGGGTGAAATGGGGTTAAACCACACCGCTGAAGCTGAAGGGCTTTCATTTTGACCGTGCATCCCTATAATGACTTGGACCTCCACTTAGGAGCGATTTTTTGAAATTTAGCCCTTAAGGGGGTTAAATGGGGTTAGGGCTGAAATTTTGACAGTGCATCCCTTCAATGACGTGGACATCCACTAAGAAGCGATTTTTTGAAATTCATCCCCTAAGGGGGTGAAATGGGGTTTTTCTAAACCGCTAAATTTATAGGGCTGAAATTTTGACAGTGCATCCCTATAATGGCGTGGACATCCACCATAAATCGATTTTTCGAAATTCATCCCCTAAGGGGGTGAAATGGGGTTTTCCGAACCGCTATAGCTATAGGGCTGAAATTTTGACAGTGCATCCCTATAATGGCGTGCACATCCACTATAAAGCGATTTTTCGAAATTCATCCCCTACGGGAGGGGGGAAATGGGGTTTATCCAAACCGCTGGAGCTATAGGGCTGAAATTTTGACAGTGCATCCCTTCAATGACGTGGACATCCACTAAGAAGCGATTTTTCGAAATTCATCCCCTAAGAGGGTGAAATGGGGTTTTTCCAAACCGCTAAATTTTGACAGTACATCCCTACAATGGCGTGGACATCCACTATAAAGCGATTTTTCGCAATTCATCCCCTAAGGGGGTTGAAATAGGGTTTACCCAATTAGCTGGAGCTATAGGGCTGAAATTTTGACAGTGCATTCCTTTAATGACGTGGACATCCACTAAGAAGCGATTTTTCGAAATTCATTTCCTAAGGGGGTGAAATGGGGTAACCCACACCGCTGAAGCTGAAGGGCTTTAATTTTGACCGTGCATCCCTATAATGACGTGGACATCCACTTAGGAGCGATTTTTTGAAATTTATCCCCTAAGGGGGTTAAATGGGGTTAGGGCTGAAATTTTGACAGTGCATCCCTTCAATGACGTGGACATCCACTAAGAAGCGATTTTTCGAAATTCATCCCCTAAGGGGGTGAAATGGGGTTTTTCCAAACCGCTATAGCTATAGGGCTGAAATTTTGACAGTGCATCCCTATAATGGCGTGGACATCCACTATAAAGCGATTTTTCGAAATTCATCCGCTAAGGGGGTGAAATAGGGTTTACCCAAACCGCTGGAGCTATAGGGCTGAAATTTTGACAGTGCATCCCTTTAATGACGTGGACATGCACTAAAAAGCGATTTTTCGAAATTCATCCCCTAAGGGTGTGAAATGGGGTTAACCCACACCGCTGAAGCTGAAGGGCTTTAATTTTGACCGGGCATCTCTATAATGACGTGGACATACACTTAGGGGCGATTTTTTGAAATTTATCCCCTTAGGGGGTTAAATGGGGTTAACCCAAACCGCTGGAGCTGAAGGGCTTTAATTTTGGCAGTGCATCTCTATAATGACGTGGACATTCACTGAGAGGCGATTTTTCGAAATTCATCCCCTAACGCATTGAAATGGGGTTACCAAACTACTGGAGCTATAGGGCTGAAATTTCGACAGTGCATCCCTATAATGACGTGGACATCCACTAAGAGGCGATTACTCGAAATTCATCCCATAAGGGGGTGAAATGGGGTTAACCCAAACCTCTGAAGCTGAAGGGCTGAAATTTTGACAGTGCATCCCTATAATCACGTAGAAATGTATGACTCGAAATTCACTTTATTTAATATTCATTTGTGATTGCTTCATAATTTCTTGCACCCACGTAAATAGGCGAACAAACTTAACACTTGCAGATTTGTTGAGCAGAGGTGATATACGCAGCAATTTGTTTACCATATTTATTAAAAAAATGCACTATAATAAACCCTTTTAGGGATAATAACGGCTGACTTTTTTGTTTGTTTTTTTTTTTTGTTTTAAAGAAAACATTGCACATAATAAACAGTTTTTATTTAAAGGCGTTGCAAGGCACGCGGGTTTTATGCTAGTTTACAATATTTTGCCACTTTTTACAAGTTAAAAACTTGGCGAGTCTATGATATTACACTACGAGTTAGAGAAATTGCCTTCCATCCAGTAAAACCCCTCACTCACAAACAGAACACAATAAACACTACGAAGCTTCCTATGCCCACGAAAAACCAAACTTACGCTTAGCTGTTGACTCGAACATGAAATTTATTTCCGTCCATAGCCTCAGCATAAAAACCCCCTCACCCATCGACATCGTTAATCGGCATCGGCTGCGAGTTTTCATATGCCCATAGTAATGACGGTATTCAGAAACAAGGTAATGTAAAAGACTGTATACCGTATACGGTATTTTAGTGCTGATGTCACGTGGGGGACACTTCCCATATAAAATCGAAGCTGGCGTTGTTGTTTCAGCATTACGGCTGACGTCACCAGGCGCCAATTTTTTACGGTATTCGAAGCTGCCGTCGCTTTTACATTACCTTCGTTTTCTGTATATCGTGCATAATAATGATAATCCCAGTGCGCATGAAGACTGGAAGTTGAAATGCTTGCCCTCCACTGCCTCTACCCCTTCGCCCATTTCCTCAGTTGCGAATTCGTCAAAATTTACTCTCATAATATTTTCCAAAACGCGCCTAAAGAAGTATAACTTCAAAAATAGCCTACAACCTATTCTCAGACCTACCAAATATACACAAAAAATTTCATACAAATCGGTGGACCCGTTTCGGAGGAGCAAACACTGTGACACGAGATTTTTATAGATATAGATAGATGTATATACAAGTGAATAGTGCGAATTTATAAACTAAGTTTTATAAAAATAGAAATGTGATCAATATGATTAAAATGAAATAGTACCTACAATTAAAAATATCATTAAAATAAAAGCGCCAGCGCTTTCTTTAAATGGAGCATTGCCACAAAAGGTAACCATACCTTTTTACAGCTTCTCCACCTTTCTTTTATCCTTTCAGGATCTGTCAATAGGCTCCCATCTATGTCCTTGAAGATGTCCGTTTTCTTGGCAGAAACTTATTGGCGAATTCCTTTGAACGCTTGTCCAGTTCTCCCTTGATTGAAGACTTCCTGTATCTCCTGTTTAGATATTCTCTCTTCCTATTTCTGCAAAGCTTGTCTGCGATTTTTCCTTTTTGCTTGAAGACTTCCATCCTTGCTCTTGTGGTCCTTGTGATGTACTCCCAGTGGCCCTGGTTTCTTTCTTCAATTGCGGCTCTACAGTCCTGTACAAACCAGTCAATTCTAGTTTGTCTGGGGGCCCAGTCTAGTCTTTATGCTGCTTTGTATTTGCTTCCATTTGTCGTTTGCTGTTCTTCTGCCTCTTTCAAGTTTTTTACGACAAGTTTCAAGTTTTATTTCTTCCAGTTTTAGCTTATCTACATACGATTGGCTGAGTTTGCCCTCTATGCGTTTTAGTTACTATTCGGGCTCTTCACCTTGACTTGAGATAGTGGTCCAAGCAACAGTACGCTCCTCTCATAGTTCTCACATCCAATATACTCATGGCTCCTCTTCGCTCAATTAGGACGTGGTCAATTTTATTATTATTTACCTTGTCTGGTGACTGCCACGTCATCTTATGGATATTTTGGTGCGGGAACATTGTTGAACTTAGTACCATTGTGTTAGAGCTTGCGAGAGGGCGATTATTCTACTAGCCTTGGTTCACCGCGAAAATTAAATTGCTGATTGTTGAAAGATACTTTCTTTCCACTGCTCTGCTGGAAGATCTTATAAGCGTATTAGGAACCCCAGGGTACGGTACCCCCAGAACAGCCCAGCCCTTTCTTTGAGGGCGGTGACTTCTTTTTTAGAATGAATACCTACCCAAAATGGCGCAAATTATTCCATACAATTTTCAATGACAGGGAAGGATCAAGCTTACATACGTAAAAATTTCTCTTTGCTTCCTTAATTTTAGCTACAACTATGTTCCTATTTTCCTCGGCGGGATATAAAACGGCGGAATGCAGCAAGGAAGGAAGCGGTTCATATCTCCCACCACCTCAAGGTGGATGGCCTTGGTACACAAAGACACAAAGACGACAAGATATCCCTTGTATGTCTTGCCTCCTCTCCCTGGACTTGCTCGGATATCCAAGTGACCAGTGTAATCGACACCGGCATATGTAAATGGTCGACTGACCATGACGCGTTCCTATGGCAATTGGGCCATTAGCTGTGACTGTGATTGCTTTTTCCACCGAAGACATGTCACACAATTATGAAAGCACATTTTTACGCAGTGACGGGCCCGAAGAATCCAGTAATGGCGGCGCAAGAAGGATAACATAAGCTGAGGACCTCCGTGTAGAGTACTGTGGTGGGCATCACGTACGTGCAGCTCTGTGAAATGTCCTTCGTAGGGTAATATGATTGGATGGCGCTCGTCGTATGGTATATCAGAATATGCTAAGCGGCCACCTACGCGGTTAAGGCGTTCGTCATCCAGAAAAGTGTACAAGGATAACAGCTTTGTGTGTTTAAGTAGGGGTTTTCCCTGACGTAAGCAGTCAACTTCTGATTTAAAATATTGGGATCGGTACCAAAGTTTGAGACTTTGATCAAGCTCGGTGGTTGACAAAGCGAGGTTATGCGGCAGGTTGTTGGCTTTTCGACAATATCGAATAAACCGAAAGCAATAGCTAGTGACGCGTAACAGACGATTCAATTGAGAGAAACGAGCGAGGATATTTTCGAGATGAGAATCCGCAGCCTGCACGAGAAAACCTTTCACGGGTCGTAGTTCGAGAATCTGCGGATCTTTACACAAATTGAATGTGGGCTTAAGCCAGTGTGATCTAGTTAGTTTGAGCCACGGGGGTCCTGCCAACCACGAAGGATCCTGAATTAATTCTTCACCACTTTTACCGCGACTACTTCCATCCGCAGGATTTTGAGGCGAAGGTACGTGGTGCCACTTTACTGCTCCAACATTTGTCAGAATTGTGGATACCCGGTTGCTAACGAACGTTTTCAGTGTATTCATATGCTTTCCTAGCCACGAGATTGCAATCGTTGAATCTGACCAGAGGAATACTTGTTCCCTGGATACAGCGTCTTAGGTTTTTCACCAGTTTTGAAAGAAGGACAGCGCCACACAACTCCAGGCGAGGAAGGGTAATGGCTTTTACCGGAGCTACCTTTGTTTTGCTAGCGATAAGGAACACTTGAACATCGTCAGGCTTTTCCATTCGTAGGTAGAGGGATGCGGCATAGGCTCTTTCCGAAGCATCGAAGAAGCCGTGCATTTGGATGGTAGAGGGACATGATGATGCGACATATCGTGGAATTTTCATCTGCTCGATAGCTGGGAGTGCATCAAGGAAGCGCTGCCATTGATTCTCTAACTATGGGGTCAACCTTTCATCCCAGGTGAGGCCGTGTTGATAAAGGGTTTGAATAAAAAATTTCGCCCAAATGAGTACTGGGGATAACCATCCTAAGGGGTCGTACAAACGGGCGATGTATGACCCCACGGTACGTTTCGTAAAGGAGGTTTTGGGTTAATCTGCCCTGAGACGGAAGCTTAAGTGATCCGAGGATGGATTCCAAAAAAATCTGAGGGTTTTGATAACATCGTCCGGAAGCACGCTTATACATTGCGGGTTGGTGGCTTGATCGATCGGTTGGACGTTTTCTAGTAGTTGTGGCATTTATGGAGACGGAATCGACCCTTTTGCAAAAGGGAGATGATATCGTTTTGTACGGACTGAGCTTCGGAAAGGCTATCAGCACCTGAGTAGACGTCGTCTACATATGTGTCATGAACTAAAACATCCGCCGCCCGAAGAAAAGTCGTTCCCTCGTCAAGGGCTAGCTGATGTAAAGTGCGGATAGCAAGGTATGGCGCACTAACTGTACCAAACGTAACGGTTTTCAAACACAGGTCTCCTAGGGGGAGCTCGGGGTGACGACGCCATACTAACCTTTGAAATACGGCGTCATCGGGGGTGACTAAGATCTGGCGGTACATTTTTTGGATATCTGCGCAGAAGACGATTCGCTTTAGGCGACACTTTACGATAAGTTTGCAGATATATTGTTGGAGACGGGGACCGATCAACAACCGGTCATTCTAGGAAAAGTCATTTTGGGTTTTGCATGAGGCGTCAAACACCATCCGACACCTGGTCGTGGAACTGTCCGCTTTGAGTACCGCAAGTGAGATAAAAGGGGTTCCCTCCTTTGGGGGTGTGGTTCTATCCGCATGACCTAAAATGCGATATTCCTCGGTGCACTTAACATATTCTTCGGCCAACAGTGGATCTCGGCGGAACCTTTTTTCTAGCTGAATAAAAAGTCGAACAGCGATTTCGCGAGATGGCCCGGATCGGGCCTCATGAGGGGGAAGTGAGACGAAGGGTAACTTCACGATATAACCACCGCTGGGGTCGCGGCGGTGCGTCTCCCGATATATAGTCCCGCAATGCTGACCATCGGCTGAAAGGGCGAGGGATTCGAAAACTTCCTCGATTCCCCAAAAATCGACGGAGAGATTCGTCAAGTTCAACTCGATTGTGGAAGTTTATAATCGTTGCAGAGGACGGAGATGGAAGTTGTGGACGCCTGCCGAATAGGGTCCACCCAAGGCCGTTTCCTGAGCGTAGGAACGTGGAGGAACGTATGATTAGAGAGTACATGTCTACTCCCAACACTAAATCAATGGGCCCGGGTTCTTGGAAGAGGGGGTCAGCTATTTTCAGGCCACGTAAATGATGCCATCGCCCTATGGATATTCTCTCTGAGGGAAGGTTGTCTGTCAGCGTGGGCAAAGCAATAGCTTGTATTTCCATCCTTAATTCAGGATCCACATTGGACCGAATCTGAAATTGCACCATATGTCCTGAGCTGCTAAGGACGATCTGACATAAGCCGTGGACTTGAGTGGACACTGGTTTCCTGCGCAATCGCAATCTTTGCACCAATTTGGTGGTGATGAATGATGCTTCACTCCCTGGGTCAATCAAAGGGTGATATTCACCTCACCGGACATTGCGACAACAGGAATCAGAGCCGTGGCCAAAAGAGATAACTGAGTTTGAGCTGTGAAATAAGTACGAATTGGAGGAGGCACTTGGGTTGGGTCGGGTGGACATGGAGCCACAGGAAGGCTTGCCTTTTCCTTGTTAAAGGAAGTTGATTTTGGGGGGTCACGCTCACCTGATCGGTGTTACAATGTATGGGGCTTAGCGCCACATTGGAAACATTCTTGCTTACTAGGACATCGATTCACTTGATGTTTCGTACCTAAGCAATTGTAGCAGATACCTTTCTGCCTAACGAGTTGGCTCCTTACCGATGGGGACATTACCTTTAATTTGAGGCATAATTTTTTGAGAAGAGTAAGATTCTAATTCAGTTAAGGGTGGAAAGAAGAAGAAGAAACCACAATACCACCCGGGGGAAAAATATAACTTTGAACGGGTAAACCAATTTACCTACCTGGGGTCCACAGTCAGCGAAGACAACGATGAAACGAAAGACGTACAAAACAGAACATACTTCTCACTACTGCCAGTAATGAAATCCAGAGACATCCAAACTAAAATAAGAATCTACAAAACCATCATACGTACAGTAGCTACGTATGAAGTTTGGAGTATCTCCCAGAAATCCGCAGACAAGCTGGATATATTTGAGAGGAAGGTTCTCCGAAGGATATACGGCCCAATCAATGAATGGGCCAATCAGTGCATGGAGAATACGCTACTATCACGAATTGTACCTACGACTTATACAAAGAATGTAAACTTTCGACCCATGCCAAACTACTACGTTTACTTTGGGCCATCCATGTCCAAAGAATGGATGACTCAAGGATACCAAAAAAAGCCCTGTATCTACTACCAGATGGCAAAAGACTAGTTGGCAAACCACGGTTAAGGTGGGAAGATAATGTTAAGGCCGATGCAGCAAAACTGCTCAACACAAGAAACTGGAGACAAGCTGCGAAGCAGAGAGACGTCTGGAGGAAGAAGCTGATGGAGGCCAAGGCTCGAATTGGGCTGTAGAGCCATCGAAGAAGAAGAATGAGGCATGATTTGATGAAATGATCGCCGTTACAACAGGGGCACCCGGGGGATGCAAAAGTATGGAAGGTGTGGGTCTGAGAAGGGTTTTCCCGATGCCTCTAGGGCGGGCTATTTCGAGTTGAGATAAGCTGCCGGCGAGATTTTTGGTCTCAAATGGCTCCTAGCGCTCGGACTCGACTATCTAAAAACTCAAGCAATGTTTGGAGAGTAGGAAATGCTATGGAGGATCCCTGGTCCTGCTCCCATAGTTCCCGAGTATCTGGGGGTAACCGCGAGACAAGTAGAGTGACGGTTAGAGGATCCCAAGCCTTGACGTCCACCATCAAAGCCTGAAGTTATGCTAGGTATTCATTGGTGGTGTCCATAAGTTGACGAATGTGCGTAGTACTCTCTGAATTGACTTGGGGTTGGGTTAAGAATGCTTGAACGTAACGGGTTATCTATAAACGGGGATTTTTATAACGGTCGCACAGCATGTGCCAAGCGCTTTCATAGTTAGCTTGGGTACGAGTTAAATAACGAATCAAATGGAGAACCTCGCCTTTCGAACTGCTTTTAAGATGGTGTAATTTCTGAACGGCAGGGAAATAGGGGTGTTGATGAATCAACGAAGCAAAAAGATCATGCAATGAAATCCAATCCTTATAATTTCCCGAAAACTGGGGCAGAGAAATTCGTGGTAACTTGAGAACAAAGTGGGACGTGGGGAGAGCTGTCTGTGAGACGAAGGGGGTTGAAGCGTGCTCTTCGAAGGATTCGTTTTTGTCAACGGTGCTTACTTCATCTAACATATCAAGTAAGGTGCCCTTTCCATTCGGCTACTAGATTTTCTGTATAGGTCTTTAGTGAAATATTGTAAGGTTCTTTCGCTGTCGACGACAACTGCTTGGATTTCCTGGCCTTGCACCTGGTATTGATTCCACAACTTATCTAACGCTGTGATCCTACCTCTTAAATACCCAGGAGTTAGTCAGGCCTTAGGGGATTTGTTAAAATTTGTCCAAAGTTTTCCCCAGTTGAACCTTGCTTCGAGATGAGAGATGTGACCATGTGTGGGTTTGGACCGTGGGGTCGGAGGGCGTGTCTTGCGCCATGCTAAACTATTTCTTCGCGAGGGGTTAGGGAAGAGATGTGGGTTGGGCCTCAGAAGAGATCGAGGGATCTCTCGCAGATGATAACTAAATTAGTGGGATTTTGTGCCTAGAGACTAGCCACTAATTACGCTTTTTCATGGTATCCTTTCTGTTGAATAACATATCAGAATGGATGACAATATATTAAGTGGAGATTGCGAAGAATCACGAAAACATTCCAACAAATAACTTGAAAAACTAACGCATCTAACATGAAGTAGATGCTGCTGAAAGAATTATACAATAATTACCCGAAAAGAATTTGAAAGAATTGATATATTTTAATTGCACCCCATCTATGACAAAGAATAGTGAACACTCCATCTACGGGAATATTACATTACTCTTCGTTTTACCTGTGTTTATCAATTTCCATAAAATATACAAAATACATTTCATAAATAATAGAAAATTTGTTGTCATAAATCAGTTGTTTACTTCCTTCGAAAATTTATACATACATATCTAGCATTGGAATGTATCCTTTTACGTAAGATTGAATAAATATGTTTATTGCCATAAACCTATTATTGTTGATTTAAATGTTCTAAGCTTTACCAATTCTGTAGAGACTAATACTTATGTAATTGATTTTCCTAATGGTAATTATGCGAAACTTAATGATTATTATTTTATGTCCGTACAATGGTATAACGATTTCGTAGTTAACTCTAATGACTTAAACCTAATTTATTCTAAATTTTTAAATGTAGTTCAGACTGGAATTAACAGATACATACCAATGGTAAGAAAAAAATTTGTTGTCTGTAAAGAGGGTTTACGGACGATAGTTTAACGTGACAATGTCATGAGAAAACATTGATGAAATGATTGCATACTTTTATGAATAAAATTGAATCGTTTATATTAAATTATCATTATTTTGTATGGATACAAAAAGGAGTGAAATAAAATATTCATTTTGATTGATAAATTAGTTTTTATTTGCACTAATGAATTCAAATATATTTATTACTTTAATGAACAGATTATTTACAAGTAACAATATGTAGTAACAAATTCATTTACAGCTTTTATACATGTCTGATATTTAACTTCTTGCAATCTGTGTTATTCTGTTAAGGATAGGTCGATGATTGGAAAAGTATGAAATGAATGGGAGTGTTTCAAGTGTAATGTGCCTTGAAAAAGTCAAATCGAGGGTTGTTCCTCTCAGCGTAGTTGACTTAGGAACATCTGATGTGCATCCGAGATTGTACATATCCTTCATGAATTTGAGGAATGTATCATCATTTTTCACGTTTGTGTTGAAGTCGCCACAAAGAAGAATTGGTACATTGATATCAACTTGCATGATCGGATGCACATACTGCCTGTTATGCACATTCGGAAAGAGTGCTTGGTGCAGCAATACACTATTGTTTGTCACACTTGCTCCAGGATGAATATACACTGCGTCAAGTACAATTTTAAACGTTGTATCAGCAGTGAAGCATGTAATTTCAGCCAAGCAGACCTCGCCTGTGTTTCTGATGAGACGAGTTGTGTCCGACAATTCAACGTGGAGAACTTTGGCCGTGGATGTTGATGTTAATTTTCGATAGATTGCCACTCCACCAGCTGCGTTTGTATCAGAATTTGATCGATTATTCTGCCTGGTTATACATTCATAATTATTGATTGGAACTGGATCAAAATTGTCACGCATCCACGTTTCAGTCAATACCAAATAATCCGATCTTGGTATCACGGGATCCGTTTCAATATCGGCGAAGTGCGCAGACAAACTCTGAACATGAAGGTTTGTCACTACAGTTTGCAGAGCGTTGTTACCGTCATCACAAAATTTCACTGCTTTCGAAGTGATTGTTTGAAGGGCGTGTCCACGGAGTCGAATGTATTCGTTACGGACATCTCGCGTAGTCTGTGAGTCGTTCCCATCCCGTCCGTGTTTGAAGATAAAAGGCGCATCTTTTTCCGTGATGATGTACGTACGTCTATATTCGTTACCCGACTTAGCGCCACGTACACCAACTGTTGTGGTTGCCCCGAGGAGTATTTATAAACAATAACAGTAAACGTCCCACCTTGCGACTTGTGAATGGTAATAGCACAAGCAGGAACGCAAGGAAACTGTTTTCGTTTGCATTTCACAGTTTTCGTCAGTGTAATGTTCACTATTTTCTTATACACCGGCACCCAGTTAGGAGACAGAGTGTTTGGCTTGCTTTGCTTATTGTTGACAATTTGACAAATTTAATCTAATTAAATATTGACAATTTTAATCAAATTTTGAAGATTACTACGATCAAATTTTTAAAATTACTACGGGACATAACGGGACAATGAGTCATCATTTTTCGTGCATGCAGCCGGCGTTCATCGTTTTAATAGACGTTGTCACGTCAAAAAGTGTTTACTCATCCGCCATGGTTTAAACGTGGATTGTTGAGGCTAAAAAATGCTAAAAACAAAGCACATAAATTGGTAAAAGCTAATCCAGCCAATATCTTATTTAACTCTAATTTTAAGCGATTACAGCGCGAGTATGATTTCCTTCATAGATATTTATTTAGGCAATATATTTGGGCGACTGAAGCAAATATAAAACATAATTGTAAAGCGTTTTGGAACTTTATCAATAAGAAGCGCTCTTCTTCTGGTTTTCCCTCACATATGTTATTTAATAATCGGACTTCCTCAAATTTGCAGGAAAGCTGTGATTTATTAGCTGATTTTTTTTGAGTCTAATTATTGTACTAGTTCTTCTCATCCGGGAGGTTCCGTGTTCAATAATCTGAACTCTACAGTTGATTTGGGTTGGTTATCCCTTAAGGCCAATGAAGTAGACTTTTGTTTGCGATCCTTAAACGGGGACACATTCTATGGGTATGATATGATATCTAATTATTTTTTGCGAAGTTGTAGTCATTCATTAGCTCCAGCGTTAACAATAATTTTTAATCTTTCCTTGAAATTGGGTTATTTCATAGATCAGTGGAAATTTTCATTTGTTAAAGCCCTTTATAAGGCAGGCAAACGAAATTTGATTGACAACTATAGAGCGATAGTGAAGCTGTTACCAGTACCTAAATGTTTTGAAGGTTTAGTCAAAGACAAACTTTATTTTTACATAAAGGAAGAGATTTGCCCGCAGCAGCATGGGTTTATATCAGGTAAATCAACTTCTACGAACTTGACTTTTTTTAAACATTTTGCCATCCGAGAAATTGAGAGTGGCGCCCAAGTAGATGTTATTAATACTGACTTTGTCAAAGCATTTGATCGAGTTAATTTGACTTTGCTTAAACATAAGCTTCGGGATTCTGGTTTTCACTCATCATTATTTAGGATCGATTCTTACCTTTCTGATAGAAAACAATGTGTCTTCTTCTTCTTCTTTGATCCGTTAGCTGGCGGTCCGAGCGGGACGTCCCCGCAACGGATACGCTGCTGTCGGTGCCGCTGGGTCCCGAACTCTATTCACGATTCGCTTCTATTCTTCTCGGTTTTTGGCGGTGTCTCGAGATTGATTCATTTACATCCCGTACGTTTACTGTTGTTTCCGGAGTTCCTCAAGTTAGCCATTTAGGACCACTTCTATTTTTAATTTACATTAATAACATAGTTAAAAAATTTTCCTTTTCCCAATGACTTTTGTATACCGACGACCTGAAGCTTTTCATCTCTGCTCAAGATTATCGTGATTGCTTAAACCTTCAATCTGATCTAAATAAGCTCATAGAACGGTGTTCAAAAAAAAAAATTTAAAAACCGACTTCAGAAAAAAATCGCACAAAATGCACAAAAAAGGATGAAATAATTGTTTGTAATTCTTAACAACATTAATCCAATCAGAATGGATCTAGAAAGAAGAATCACTTACATCCCGTACGTTTACTGTTGTTTCCGGAGTTCCTCAAGTTAGCCATTTAGGACCACTTCTATTTTTAATTTACATTAATAACATAGTTAAAAAATTTTCCTTTTCCCAATGACTTTTGTATACCGACGACCTGAAGCTTTTCATCTCTGCTCAAGATTATCGTGATTGCTTAAACCTTCAATCTGATCTAAATAAGCTCATAGAACGGTGTTCAAAAAAAAAAATTTAAAAACCGACTTCAGAAAAAAATCGCACAAAATGCACAAAAAAGGATGAAATAATTGTTTGTAATTCTTAACAACATTAATCCAATCAGAATGGATCTAGAAAGAAGAATCACTTTTGAAGACGGTGCTAACACCTGTGGGTGATGTATCAAGGGCATAAAGGTGCTGATAGACGATGAGAATATTCTCAACGTAAATTTTGGTATTCTCATGAGAATATTCTCATGGCTGTTTACACGAGTGATAGTATTTGTTCTTGCGAGCGCAAATATCGTTCTCGTGAGAGCCGCTCTCATGAGAATATTTTGACGAGTTCTCATGTGTGTGTACACGATGAGAACAGAAGTTTGGCTGATAATAATTTTTTAATTCTCGAGACCCTATACTGAAAGTCATTTCTGTTGTAATCGCCATGTCGGAAAGACGGAAGTTGAAGATTAAATTTTGTGTGTGTTTCGGGATGCTGCTCCAAGAAGCGGCTGAGGAGGCCGAAAGAAAAAGAAGGAGGAGAAGTGTTTGGTCTAAAGAAATTTGGTTAGATCGAGATAGAAAAAATGTGTTTGCCAATTTAATGGACCTGTTGATGAACGAAGGCGAGGAGTTTTAAAAAAAGTTTGTACGGCTCATGTATTCTGAATTTGATTTTATTCACGCTCGCATTGGGAAAAAAATATAAAACCAAGACACGGTATTGCGCAAGGCAATAGGACCAAGTGAAAGATTGGCAGTGACACTGTGGTATTTAGCTTCAGGTAATTAACAAATGTGTTTTTTTAGAATTTACCTGGGTTTAATTTAGTGTGTGTATGGAATTTAACTACACTTTATATTTTTTAGGTGACAGCTACAATACTTTGTCTGCTGTGTTTCATATCCCACCGTGTACGATAGCAGGTATAGTCGATGAAGTGTGCAAGGCCATTTTCGACTCCACTTTTTGAACTTGGAAAAGCCTGCGCCACTTTTTCCAGCTTGCTTTTCTTTTTCAAATTTTTCATAAAAGTTTGGCGCATCGAGGTCCACCTTGCCTTCATTTCCGCCACCGAGCAGCCGAGAGTTTCTGCGACTTTTTGTTCAAGGTGTCCGTGGGGCCTGAAATAATTTGCATGGCTTTTCTTCCAGAGGCATTCGTTCTCCTCATATGCGGCAAACATTTGTTCAATTTTTTTTCCGGCCATGCCTGTATATATTAATTAGTTTTAATTTAAATAAAACTAGCTTATCTCCAAATAATATTGTTTTACTTACTTCCTTATTTCTTAATTGTATTTTCTCCTTGCTTTCCGCCATGACAAATAACCCACAACAAAACACAACCGCCAGCAAATTAAGTTCACGAAACAATAACAAGAGAAAACGTGAGAACAATCGTTCTTTCCAACATGTTGGAAAGAATGAATTCTCACGAAATTTTATTGGAATATTCCTATGGCATCTATTTACACGTATGAGAGAGAGATTTTCAAAAGAGCGCTTGATAATACTTCCATGAGAGGAATAACGTATTCTCATGTCTATTTACACGGCAAGAAGAGCGAAGTTTTGTTCTCGCGAGAGCATTTACATGAGAATATTCTCATCTTCTATCAGCACCTTAAGCCTAACAAAGAAATGAAAACAATTCCCGAAGCAAGAGTTAGTGCAATCAAAGTTAATTACTACCTGGCACCGTCTTCAAAAGTGATTCTTCTTTCTAGATCCATTCTGATTGGATTAATGTTGTTAAGAATTACAAACAATTATTTCATCCTTTTTTGTGCATTTTGTGCGGTTTTTTTCTGAAGTCGGTTTTTAATTTTTTTTTTTTATTTCGTACTTTTTAGTCCATTCATTTTTTTCGGGGCAATATAAAAAAAATTATTAAGGTAGGCCTACACGGCACAAATAAATCGTTGCGTGTGAGGTCAACTGTTCGGCTTGCACAATCTAAAAGGTTTGGATTATACCAAAATGTCTTGCTGATGTTAGACCACTTGCTCCTCCGACCTTATCACAATCAATGTAACATAATATAACGCGTAGATAAGTATAAATATAATTCGCAATAACTAATGGCGGTAATTTTCACTCGTCATTTGCACTCAGTTTATTTACACAATTCGACTTACGCCAGACAATTTAAAAAACAAAATCGATGCGTATGAACCTACCTTTACGATAAGTAT
This sequence comes from Thereva unica, assembly GCA_949987705.1. Lineage (NCBI taxonomy): Eukaryota > Metazoa > Arthropoda > Insecta > Diptera > Therevidae > Thereva > Thereva unica. Next base: position 132,956,247 of record OX465281.1, read on the forward strand.
GACACGCTGCCGTAGTATCGTTTAACCGACGATGCAGCGCGCTGCAGCGTAAGTATTGCAAGCCTAATTCTTCTTTTAAAATCCATTTTGAGATGTACACTCAGTCACGAAAATCTTCGTACACCCCTAAAATCTCAAGATATGGTATGCTTTGGATGAAGAGAAGTATTGGGTTTTCTCCACACTTTCCCTCTTCCATCGTTACCAAGAAGACGTTGTATTTGCTTTCGTCACTGAAAAGCACCCTATTCCAATATTCTGGAAGAGATTTTAGCTCCAGTAAATGCCTCTTAGCGAAGTTCAATCTCTTTATTCTATTGGCTTCGCTGATACAAGGTTTCTTCCTCATCGTTCGTCCTCGATATCCAGCTTTTCTTAACACTCGGCGTGAATGTGTTTTCCCAACAAATTCGCCACTTCGGCAAGTTTTCCCTTCTTTATGCAGCTTAATTATTAAATTTTTAATGTCAATACTGGTCTCTTTTCGATTAGCCATAATAAATACTCAAATTATTGCACTACACTTTTTTAACGCTTGTATGACTCATAAAAAATCACAACTATAAGAAAAATATCTGTAGTTGCATACTTCAAGGAGCTGACGCTTTTTTTTCTTTGGAAATGCCATATGTACGAAGACTTTTGTGATATGAAGAAATCTGTTTTGTTAGTTTTCTTTTTTAAGTAATGAAAATTTATTGTTTTTGTTTTATAAATCTCTTTAATTATGGAATTTAAGCTATATAACACATTTTTTAAGAAATAGCTTAACTTTATTTTGGTGATCTTGAGATTTTAGGGGGTGTACGAAGACTTTCGTGACTGAGTATATAACACGCCGCCGCGCCATCGAAAAAAATCTAAGCAATAGCTAAATAGTTTTTGCAGTAATGTATTTGCATATTTTCCGACGAATTTACATACAAAAAAAAAACTTATTTAATATGAAACAAAATTCTCCGGGGGAAATTAAAAGAAATATTTATTGTGAAGCCGATAGCTTACTGTACTATACTCGTCATACACTTTCATTTGATACCCATAACAAGGACGTTCTAAAGAAAAAGTTTGTGTTGGCCGCCATTTTGGGTTTTGAATGACGCCACATAGCGAAGTGTGTTCTACTTGTCAGACCCTTCCATTTGATACCCGTTTCGGAGGTCGGGAAGCCCAATTGCAAAATTCGACTGCCATCTTGGAAGCGCCCTCTTGATTTTTTTACAAAATGATCAGATTGTATTGTCATGCAAACTATACGTATGTGTAAAATTTCCAGTTGATCGGTTATATGGAAGTGGGTCAAAATCAAGTTCAACGTTTGTTTACAGTACACACACATACAAATCAAGGAAATATAAGCTTAATTGCCATTGATAGCGGGGGAATCAAATGTAAACAATAAAATTTTTTGATTCTTCACCCACGTCATGGTATATTTCTTTATTCAATATAAACAATAGTTTTTGAGCTGCAAATAAAAACTATATGACATAATTTCGTTCTCATCGGCTTTTGTTCTGGAATCAAATTTACAGACTTATCAACGCGAAAACTTGTTTAATATGGAACAAAATTCCCCGAAGGAAATTAAAAAATTATTATTTTGTCGATATATAGAAAAAAAGCACCTACAAAGGGTGACTCCTAAGCTTCATCGTATAACACAAAAAAAAACTTCACCACCACCTCGACATAGGTATCAATTGAAAGGGTATCATAAGTAGAATACCATAAGCGATATTATATACTCAATATCTGCTTAGATCCATGGCGGTCATCTCAAGAGGGCGGATTACCATTTTCATCAAAACCCCCTCGACATGGGTATCAAATGAAAGGGAATAAGAACAACATTATAAGCGATATAGTATACTCAATATACCGTTAGATCCACGGCGGTCATCTCAAGAGGACGGATTACCATTTTCTTCACAACCCCCTCGACATGGGTATCAAAAGAAAGGGAATGATAAGTAGAACACAATAAGCGATTTAGTGTACTCAAAATATATTTAGATCCACGGCGGTTATCTCAAGAGGGCGGATTACCATTTTCTTCACAACCCCCTCGACATGGGTATCAAATGAAAGGGAATGATAAGTAGAACACAATAAGCGATTTAGTATACTCATAATATATTTAGATCCACGGCGGTTATGTCAAGAAAGCGGATACCCATTTTCTTTACATAGCCCATCGACATGGGTATCAAATGAAAGGGTATCATAACTAGAACACACTAGCATGAAATAATTAAACACGTGCATTTACGAACGAATTCAAAGGAACACTCGAACAAGGTCATTAGATCAGCATGTTGAAAGAAAAATCGAGCTTGTTATGGATCAATAATTCCATAGTACAGAAAAAATCTTGGCCGAGAAACTCGAAAGGAGCGTATGTTTGTTTTTTTACAAAGGCAATAATATTAATTTGAATTCCTGCATTTTGTTCTTTTATTATTACCTACTTATAAAATAAATAAAAAAATATAATGAACAATTAAATACATAATATTTCTTTATACAGAAGATTATTTATTTTTTATTTTAGAATGTATTAAAACAAAAAAGAGTGATATCCCACCAAAAAAACATTAAAAATGTGAATTAGAAGTTCGTGGGCGCGGAAATTATTTATTGGGACAGTTTAAAACACACTTATAACAAAAACAAGTGATATGGATTAGTCAAGATGAATCGTTAATAGCATGAAATAATTAAACACGTGCATTTACGGATGAATTCAAAGGAATATAACTATATGTAGTTAGAGCACCAGGAATTTTGTCTAAAATAATTTTGTTAAGGAGGGCTACTTCTTCATTTTTAGGAGCCAGAATGGTCCTTTCGCAGAACCACGAATCTTCTTTTGAATTAATGTGTTCTACATCTTCATAGATTTCTTTAATCAATGTTTCGGTATGCGTAACGACTCGACAAAGAGTAGGCGGAAATACGATTTCATGATTATTGTTTATTTCAGGAAATTTTCCCTCACCAAATTATGCAAAAAAAAAACTTGCGATTTCGCCCTTTTCATAGGTTTTTATAAATCCACTTCGCTTGTTTCTGCTCCTTTTTTCCACTTTTCATTTTTAACCGTATATGTACTAATTACGTACTGAAAATTATGCAAAAAAGGAACAAAACTTGCGTTTTCGCCCTTTTCGTAAGTTTTTTTAAATCCACTTCACTTATCTTTTTTCCACTTTTCACTCTTAACCATCAAAACTTCCTTTTGATCAATTTAAATCTTTTCACTTTTTTCTTTTTTCTTTAAAACGACAAAACTATCAATTTTTGTAAATCTTCACTATTTTTTTAAACATTTAAGTTTTCGTTTTTCCGCTTTATCTTCTTCTTCATTTCACATAGTCTAGAGAAAATCGCATTGGAAATGTTATTAAAGCTTTTTAAATAATCTACCGATCGAAAGATGGCCCTCTATTTGAGGTAAAATTAGCCATCAAACTTCTATTTCGAATTTGTCGCATCTTCCAAATTCTAAAGTGAATAATAATTTATTTTAATTTATGCCTTTTTCACTATTATATTTTTATTTATTTGTTAAAAGTTTTCTTGAATAATAACATATTCTTGTTCTTCTTTAGAGAAAATTGACCAATTTTTGGTTATTGGTTAAAATAATGAGCAATTTTTTGGTTACTACAGAGACTTGGGTAAAATATGAAAACCTTATCTCACAACCGATTTTTCATATGTAAACAAAAATATTGCTCCACCAACCCCCTCGCCTTCGAAGTAAAAGTTATTAATAATTTCTTTTAGGGGCTAAATTTTAGAAATTTAAATAGCCTATAATCTAAGTTAGGTAATTTTGGACATATTTGGAGAAAATTACCACAATCAGTGCAGGATTTTATGAGTTTATCCCGGACAAACAGACGGAATGACAGCGGGCTCTGCTTTATTTATATAGATTCCATACAATTTTTTTCCTGTTTTCACTAGGAATATGTTTTTCAAAAAAAAAAAAATGTAATGCTAAGAAACGACTTTTCTAAGAAATCTTAAATAACTCCAAGACTTACAATAGCATTCCCATCGAAATAACTTGTTCAAATGGAAGCCATAATTATAGCAATATCAAACAATACAACGCAACAAAATATCCATTTTCTGCTGGCTCGAGACTATAATACTATAATATACGAAACTCGCTACGAAATGAAACTAATTTCATTACCTATCTCCGACCTTTAACAAACACACGCAAAAACTCGTGGCAGTGTTAGACAATTTCGACCTATTCAGGATCAAAGCCATTGCCACAGAGTATGACTTTGGTAAGGCAATTATATTTGCTAATAATATACATGTTATATACCACTGCGGAGTACTTACCGATGTCCCATCCATTGTCATTAATCAGCTCTTCCTTTTCCGCTATAACGTACCATATGCAAGCTAGCCAGTGCGCAACAAGTGAAAAGCAAAGCATCAACAAAGTCAGAATCATTGCCGTGTACTGGGAATATCGATCCATCTTCTGAAGGAGCCGAGCCAGCCTCAGCAGTCGGGTTAACTTGACCAAGTGAATATGAGATTCCTGAAATGAATGTTGAAAAAATTATTAAAATTAATATATGTATGTATGTATGTAGCTAAGAACCACAAAATATTTAATTAGTAAAATTAACAAAGTTACGGAGTCAAGCTACCATATTTTCCGTGTGTTTTCCGTTCGTTCCTTTCGTACTCCGGGGAATTGTTATTTTAAATAATTGTGTTTACAGTTAAAAACATAATAGTAATACTGCCGGAACGCGGTAACCTGTTTTAGCATACAAGTCACATATATGTATGTACATATGTACATGGAGAAGAGCAATTAAGATAGTTAACAGAATGAAACATCATCCCGGGAATTTAATGAATAATCACAAAAGAGACTTGATTAATTGTTAGGAATCACTTCTAACGATTTAATAGCTAGGATATTGTGAACAAATTGCCTGAGGAATCTTCAAAGGAGCTTATTACGGAATAATTTATGATGAGGTAGCTGCTCGTAGCAATCATAACTAAGCAATTTGCAAAAGAGCTTCGAAACAATAAGAAATGCTCGAGAATTTGTGAAGGCATTGGGGATTTCAGGGTATGTAAACAATTAAAAGTGAGTTCGGGTTTCTTCTGGTAAAAGTTATCATTAATCTCCCATTTTAAATATTTTCATAAAACTTTTTTTCATAAAAGAGAGGCCTTATTAGTTTCATATCGCTGGATATGTGGTACACAAGAATAGTGTCCGGGATAATGTCGGAGCTCTCTTATACCCCGGGCAGACAGTGCTTTTAAAGTCTCAATTAAAGCTAATCTAATAAAAGACGATTTGCGAGTTAAACAAGTTTATTACAGCGTTTCACGTAATTTTTCATTTTCTCATAGAAGATGAACCATGTATAGAAGTTTTCAAACGCCGTGACACAAATAATTTAAAGGGTTCTGCGCGCCTCGTTGCCCAATTTCATAAATTTTGTTCTATCATTTCCCCTCTTTTAACTTAAAAAGGCAACAAACGCAGAAAAAACTCAACAAAATAATTTGGGAAGGGATGTGCGCATGCCGGATGAATAAAGTTAAGTAATCTTTATATGTATTGAGCAGAGCTATTAAATACAAGTAAAACTCCTGCTCAACAAAGGCAGTTTATCCATCGTAATAAGCATAATTTTACTATAATTATGCTAAATATTTCTCATCTCTAAATTTAAAATAAATTAAAAGAATTGCTGGAAAAATTTCTTTTAAAGATATGAGCATTTTCATTCACAAATTGAGAGTTCTCCGCAGCCGCAAGCAACACAACCTCCCCAGCCAGAAGCGCGCTTGCGACTGGCGGAAAATGTCAAAAATCTAGTAATCAAAGTGATAAAAACACAAATATCGTATTTTTTAGTAGAAATTACTACAAATTATTTCTGTGGCATATGTGTAAAATATAAAAACCTTAAATTAAAAAAATATATAAAAACGGGTGTTTTTCAGTCATAATTTGTAAATTTTTTAAATATTCATTGAAGTCCAAGAAAGATACACCTCCCGGTAGCAAGACGCAGTCGTGACTGATTACATGGCAACAAGTGATTTGATAGGAGGAGTTAACTGAAGCTAAAGGCTGTATCAGATCCAAAGCAGAAAAGCAGAACCGTCGGCAGAGAATTGTTCCCATTGGCTTACGTGGGTCACGTGACAAGAAAAGCAGCAGAGAGTTCTGCCGCTGCTTTCTCATCTCAAATCCTAATTTTGCTGCTTTGCAAAGCAGAATTTTTTGACATTTCAAACATTTGTTACTTGGCAAGTTGTTTTTAAATGACAAATGGATATTTTAGGGTGGTTTTTGTATCTATTTATGTATATACACAGTTATGATTCAGAAAAAATGTTATTTTTTGTTATTTTTGAAATATCTTGCTAAAAAATTAAAAGTCTGCCGCTGCTGCTGCTTTACGTGGATCTGATTCAGCGGGCAGAATTCGCTTCTGCCGCTGCTCAAAAAGTTGGATCTGATACAGCCTGTCTGAACTTTTAAGGCCCTTGGAGACGCTAAAACATGGTACGAGTAAACATGGTACGACCAAAAACCCGCAGACGGTAAGACATGTGCTAAGACCGATCTACTTGAACACCGCTCTCTTGTCAAAATATTTCAAGTTAATCTGTTATTCAGTTGTCAACTGGTAAATTGAAACATTTCGTGTACGAGTAAATTTGGTCAAACAAGTCCGCAAATGGTAGGACATGGTATCATCAACACGAAACTCCGCCCACGAACATCGACGGAAATCAAACCAGTTTTGATTTTAGTTTGGTCGAACCAAAAAACTGGTACGCGTACCGGCCCGTACACGGCTAACAGCACCTCGTACATGGACCCTGTACCATGTTTACTCGTACCATGTTTTAGCGTCTCCAAGGGCCTTTAAACATTTTTAGCTGGGGAATATGCGCAGGATGTCACGAGGTTTGAAAACAACTAACATATGCTACAGAAATAATTTGTAGTAATTTCTACTAAATAATACGAAGTTTGTGTTTTTATCACTTTGATTACTAGATTGTTGACGTTTCCTGCCAGTCGCATGCGCTTCTGCCAGGGGAGGTTGTGTTGCTTGCGACTGCGGGGAACTGTCGGTATATGAATGGAAACGCTCATTTATTCAAAGGAATTTTTTTCAGCATTTTTTTTAAATTATTTTAAATTTAGAAATGAGAAATATTTCGCATAATTAAAGTAAATTTATGCTTATTATGTTGAATAAACTGCCTTTGTTGAGCAGGGGCTTTACGTGTATTTAAAAGCTCTGCTCAACACATAGAAAGATAAATTAACTTTCTTTATTCATTCCGCATGAGCGCATCCCTTCCCAAATTATTTTGCTGAGTTTTTTCAGTGTTTGTTGCCGTTTTAACTAAAAACAGGGGAAATGATAGAACATTATTTATAAAATTTGGCAACGAGGTGCGCAGAACTGCTCAAATTTTTTGTGTCACGGAGTTTGAAAAATTCTATAATGTAAAAGCGACGGCAGCTTCGAATACCGTTAAAAATTGGCGCCTGGTGACGTCAGCCGTAATGCTGAAACAACAACAACAGCTTCGATTTTATATGAGAAATGTCCCCCATGTGACATCAGCACTAAAATACCGTATACGATATACAGTCTTTCACATTACCTTGTTTCTGAATACCGTCATTACTATGGGCATATGAAAACTCGCAGTCGATGCTGATTAACGATGTCGATGGGTGAGGGGGTTTTTATGCTGAGGCTATGGAGGGAAATAAATTTCATGTTCGAGTCAACAGCTAAGCGTAAGTTTTGTTTTTCGTGGGCATAGGAAGCTTCGTAGCGTTTATTGTGTTCTGTTTGTGGGTGAGGGGTTTTACTGGATGGAAGGCAATTTCTCTAACTCGTAGTGTAATATCATAGACTCGCCAAGTTTTTAACTTGTAAAAAGTGGCAAAATATTGTATTTTAACAATATTTACTGCACGTGCATTATCGGTGATAAGTTGGTTAGTGATCCATCCGAGTGAATAAATTGAATGAAATTGATAAGGTGACCAGTTTTGTTTACATTCATGATGGTTTTTTCGTGTTAATTTAGGGAAAAAATGTTGGATTTATGTGGTAATGAAATCAAAAGTGAATTTAAAATGGTTAAAAATTATTACGGAATAGTTATTAAAACATAAGTGCAAGTACCGCCACACAACATGAATAACAAAAATTTTGAACTTTTTCCTACACATTTTTCTGCTTTTATATTTTTAACTTCCCAGTATAGGAAGTTTTTGTAATTGGTCCGAAAATCGAAATCGAAAATTTCGACGTATTTTTATCTTTCAAGGTCCCAGGAGCATTCTAAGCAAAAAATTGGGAGGAAGTATGTGTGTGTGTGTGCGTATGGATGAGGTCATTTTTTCCTGCACGATATCGCGCGAACCAAAAAAGATATCGACTTCGTTGAGGTGTCGTTCGAAGCGTATTAACCGAAATATGATCCGAAAAGAAAAAATTGAATGAAAATTTTCATAAAATTCGGTGGAGCCGTTTTTTTGTTTAAGCAGCGTGAGTGATTTTTCTACCTGCACGATATCGCCCGAACCACGAAGAATATTGACTCACTTGAGGTGCCGTTCGAAGCGTATTAGTGACAATATAATCTGAAAAGATTTTTATAATATTCGAACGAGCGGTTTTTTGCTTTAAATGACATAAGTGATTTTTGTACCTGCACGATATCGCGCGAACTATAAAAGATATCGTCTTAGTTGACATGCCGTTCAAAGAGTATTAACGAAAATATGATCTGAAAAGATTTTCAGATAATTCGGTCGAACCGTTTTTTGTGTAAACGACGCTTATGATTTTTGTACGTTTTGCTGTTTTTTTCAAACCTTGGATTAGCACTTTTTGACGGGAAATGGTTTTCTATGCGTGATACAGTTTCAGGAAATTTCGATTCATCCCGGGATTTCCAGTAGTTACCGCAAAATTTGTTCTTTTTGATCAAGTCTGACAAGTACCTAACATTTACAGTTTTGCTAATATCTCCGGAAAGCTTTGGAATTTCTAAATGAAGCCATTTGCTTCTCAGTTTGTCAATACGAATTTGAACACTCGCTTTAGTGTAGCGAACGAAATACGGAGAACATGTTTGTTTGCTAACGTTCAAGAAAAACAAACTCTCTAGAAAAATCTTGTGGATTTACTACTATTATATAGTTATTTGAACTAGTTTCTCTCGGGATTGCTTTGTCATCAGTTCTGATACAATTTTCCACTAGTGCTAAACGTATAACTATTTTGTAAGAAGTCAGTTTATTCCATCTTCGTTCATCATACTGGGAAGTTAATCGTGTAGACCGAAGGGGTCAAACTCACATCCCAACTAGTTAAAAATTATTCTTTAACAAGCTTTAAACACGTTAAATTCACTTTTAACTCAATAACCACACAAATTCAACATTTTTGCCCTAAAATAACTCGACAAAACTACAGCGAATGTAAACAAAATTGGTCACCTTCACAATTAAACCATATGTTTTGGTTCACTCAATTTTTTGAAATTGTTTTAATTCAATCACTGAAACACTAATCACTGGTAATCCAGGTGCAGAAAAAAGTGATAAAATACAATATTTTACAACTTTTTATTGCAAAAATAAACTTAAAAATTTGGCTCCACTATGTTATTACACGAGAAATGTCCTCCATTCAAGCAAATGTAGGATCGGCACTGGCTGCTTCCAGGCCTGTAGCTGCGATGAGTTTGCTGGAGACCCTATCAGAACCTCAAATATACAGCGCACTGCAAATTTAAGACATGATATGAACAGTCATTTTACCAGCCTCAGCCAATTGAAATACTTTTGATTGCAGCGTGCTGAATTTTTATCTCATGCCCTAATTTACTGCACGCTGCAAATTTTGATGTTCTGATACGGCCTGCGGACGATATAGGCGAAGGGGTAGAGGCTATAAAGGGCAAGCATTGCAACTCCAATCCTTTAGCTATTAAGTTTATTATTATATGGACATATGAAAATTCGTAGCCAAAGTCCGTTCACGATGCCCATGGGTGAGGTTTTTACCCAGAGGCTAGGGAAGGAAATAAATTACATATCCTAGTTTTCAGCTGAAGCCGGCTCTAAAAGATGCTATGAGCACTTTCCTACGTTAGACGTTTGATGGTAGAACGCATTGCGTGGCCGCTACTTGAACTACGAATGTCCAATTTCAAGCGTCCAACGATGGTGTTTGGACAGTTTGGAGTGTTGTCACTCAAACGTTGGAAGCGTTGATGCTGTATTTGCCGATACATTAATGTCCTTAGTATGAAACTCTTCGTATCATATTTTAATTACCCTAACCCACTTAATTTAATTGAGTAACAACTAAAAGAAGAAGCCAGGGAAGTGAACAGAATTTGGAAGTGACGTTTATTTCAGCAGTGGCAAAGGAAGTAGAATAAATCTACCCAAGGTCGATGAACCCACAGGTGAGCTACGAGAGCATACCGGCAAAATGAGTCTACGCAACGCCTGGAATTCCTCATTGTGACAGAGGACACAGACGATGTCCTTTTGGATTGCCGGAGATTAGCCGAGCAAAGTTCTGCACTGTAACCTACAGCTAAAGGCACGGCTAAGAGCAACGAACGTCTTAGACTATAATAGTACGATCGTTTGATCTACTGACTAAAGTGAAGGAGAAGCTAAATTCCTCAATCAGAAGCTAAGGCGGAAATGAACAAAAAAGAAGTGAGTTGGGCTTAGAAGTACCAGAATTATTATCAGGTAAATAAATGCTGATCCAGCTTTGCGACGCATATTAAGCTTAACAATCATTACGTTTTGGTAGAAAATTAGCCAGTCTTAAGAGAATTTTATGAGGCATCTTAAGCCCATCTTAAGATAATTGTAATTAGGCCTAATGACCCAACTAGTTGGTGATTTTAGTTATAATTAGAATACGGTATAACCGACAGCCTTGAGCGTGGCTGCATTATAATGCTTGCACCTTCCAACGCACGAAAATAGAAAGAATCCAATAAAATATTTGTGTAGAAATTAAAAATTAGTCTTAAAATTACGCCAAAGAAGTATAAAACTTCTAATGCGTGTACAAAAGTACACACACCCACTGTTTTTCATTTTGAAGAATGTGAAGTTCAAATTCAAACTCAAATCTGTTATTTAACCGTCAAGTATTATGTAAGTAGAATAAAAAAAAAATAAGAATATTGTGAACTCTCCTTAAAGCCCAGTCGCTTTATACATGAACCTCTGAAAAAATGCAACTGGAGATTTATCAGCGTGATTCCCATATTTTGGACTCACAAATAATTTCCCAAAAGTCCATAAAGCCAACTGACCGGCTACTCTAGTTATGGAGGGGTCTAAGGCCACGAAAATAATCTCATTGTAAAAACTCTGCTTGCATTATACTTCAAAGGCGGTGCGGAAAAGAATGCAGCGCGATGCCCGAGTTTTCCCAGCCCCATATCTCAAAAACCATTGGTTCTACGTAAATTTCTTATAAGACATTTTTATGAAGATTCATCTCACGAACAATCTTTACTTATCCAAAACTTACATAAAACCGATAATTTACGAGATATTTGGAAAAAATTGATTTTCGTGACCCTTGACCCTCCATAACTCGAGAAGCTGGTCAGTTGGCTTTATGGACTTTTGGGAAATTTATGTGAGCCCAAAATAAAGAGAATCCCAGTGATAAAGCTCGAGATGCATTTTTTCAGAGGTTCATGTATAAAGTGACTGGGCTATAATTCCTACGATTTTTCTCCTAATTACAGTGTTGAAAAATCATAGCTTTTTTAGTTTTTATGAAAAGGCTCAAAAAGCTGCCGAAACAAAAACTTAAAAGAAAAACTTTTAAGGCAAAAAACTGGAAAAAGGATGGTTTTCAAACGAGTTTTTGAATCATACATTTCATGAAAATGGGGTTGTAGAGCAGCTCTTTGCGAATAAATTAGGCTTATCAAAAAAATGCAAGCGCCCCTGCGGGCCTTGTTCAACCTTTTTTCGTGAAACAGGTGTTTTTACAATTTTGAGATTTACTCGAAAAGTTACTATTATTTTTTTCATGAGTTTTTTATTGTAGGTAGGCACCATCAGTGGCCACAATTTAAGCCCAGACACACGGTTCTACCATAATTACACTCCCTATACATAAATATCCAAAATGGCCATTTATCGCGGTTCTTTAATTTTTTGCAAAAACCTGTTGACCGATTTTAATTTTCAAAACTCATATTTTACGTCTTTTTAAGCACTATTATGTAGTATTTTTTTTTTTTTTTGCTTTCTAAAACAAAATTTGTTTCGTACCTTTAAGAACTCGCAGTATAGATTTATTTCAACTTTTAAATACTTTTTCGCTATCTCTCCTGTACTAATGAGAAAACATCACGGCTACTTTGGCACGATTTCTTACCAGACGTCAGAACAGCAAGAAAGTACATGTTTGTGTTCTAATTATTTTCTAGTATTTGCTACAGCTTAATAAAACTAGTGGGATGTTGTGCCTAGAGACTAGCCACTAATTACGCTTTTTCATGGTATCCTTTCTGTTGAATAACATATCAGACTGGATGACAATATATTAAGTGGAGATTGTGAAGAAACACGAAAAAATTCCAACAAATAACTTGAAAAGCTAACGCATCTTTCATGTAGATGCTGCTAAAAGAATTATACAATAATTACCGGCCAAGAATTTGAAAGAATTGACCCCATCTATGACAAAGAATAGTGAACACTCCATCTATGGCAATATTACATTACTCTTCATTTTACCTGTGATTGTCAATTTCCATACAATATACAAAATACATTTCATAAATAATAGAAAATCTGTTGTTATAAATCAGTTGTTTACTTCCTTCGAAAGTTTATACATATCTAGCATTGGAATGTACCTTTTTACGTAAGAATGAATAAATATGTTTATTGCCACATTCCTACAAGTTCATGTTTGGAGTATTTGGAAGGCGCTAGATCGGAGTGCGTAAGGACCGGGGTTCAATTCTTGGTGAATTGTGGGGTACTCTTTTTTTTAAGCTGTGGTGATTTATTGTAGTGTTTGTTAAATGCTTTGTTAGGTTTTAGATTACGTAAAGTCTCACAACTTATAACCTAGATAAGCCTTTAACAAAAACTGTGCAAGATTAATTATATATAGCGTTGGTCAGTGTAATACTTCTGAATCTCCACGGCCAAACTAGGATACAGCATTATGACAATAATTAAATCAATGCAACGTAAAAAAAAAGTTATAGTTAAAAACGGATTTGGCTTATTTAGCTTCTTACAGATTGAGTTGAAGCTCACAATTGAATATGTCCCAAAAGATTTTAATAAGTCGCCTTTTGGAGATTTTACCATCAACGTAGGCTTGGTTTATTATAATTTTTTTTTTGTTATTCTGAAGCGATACATACAAATTTAGTTAACAAAAACTTAAAAATATACGTTTAGATAAAGGGCTGCAAAATTATGGGGCAAATCGTTTGTAAAATTTTGTAAAATATTAAAAATTCTGAGAAAAATCACTTCCTTATAGTGATGGACTATAAGGAAGGTCTTAAATACACCGTTCGTGCCATTAAATTTATAAATTTTCATTCATTTCAATAAGCGTTAATATTCCCTGGTAAAAATTAGACATCTACTTTTTGTTTTATATCTACTGACACTCACTAATAATTTTAATAACTGTGATTATTCATTTTTCATAAACCTACAAAATGTTCCTTTAAAATCATACATATTTTTTGTGACAAAGAGCCATAAAAAATCAAGAAAACGATAGTTTTTCACTTTTAATTAAGTAGTAAATGTTTATATTCTCCTGAGTATCGTTATTAAATAATATAATTTAGTGATAGATTCAAAACATGTTCCACCGAAGAAAAAAAAAATGTATTTCACCATTTCACCAAGTCTGTAGTGGCAGTACTTTCGGAGATGAAAGAAGGTCACAGACGGACAGAGCCTCTGTATAAGCTTTTTGTTTTTTTGAAAAAGCTAAAATATGGTGACATTGGAAAAAAATTATAAAAAAGATAGCGTTTTTTAAAACGTTTTTATTAGCTCGCTTTCTTGTCTGTCCGTTTGTCCGGTACAAATCTTGCAATGGATTTTTTGAATACTTCCGGTTACCCGATCACCCTGAATCATTATACCGTTAGATCCATGGCCGCCGTCTCAAGAGGACGGATTACTGTTTTCTTCACGGAACAAATTTTGAAACCGATTTATCAAATACTTCTGGATATTCTATCATGCTGAAATTTTGCATACAGCTTTACCCTGAACCTCGACTTGCAATCTTCCCTTGCATGAAATATGTTATTGCAACAAAATTGCTTATCTAGACCACAGATGGCAGCAAGAGTTTCCTTGCGTGAAATATTGTAGTGAGATAGCATGCCATTTTTGCAATATTTAATTTGACATATCAAGTAAAAATGGTGGAATGCAAGTGGACCAAAGAAGACGTAATCAAATTAATAAATATTAATTGCGGTAAAGAGATTTTGTGGAAAAACAAAGTTATATAGAAGAGAGGATCGGAAGGAAAAATAATGGGTTTCAGTTTTCTCTTTATCCAGACACTCTACTTTCCTCAACACTAATCTATAATATAAAAATGAATCGCTAAATGTGTTGGTAAGCGCAAAACTCGAGAACGGCTGGACCTATTGGACTAATTTTTTTTTTGAATATTCGTTGAAGTACGAGGATGGTTCTTACGGAGAGAAAAATTTAAAAAATTGCCTGAAAAAACAAAAAAATGGTAATTTTAGGAATTTTCACTTCATTTTAGTTTCAATAGCTTCATGGCCTACCTATTGTTTGACAAATGTAAAATTGTCATTAAATTGAATCATTACATTTAATGAAAATTTCAAATTTACGCAGCTGTCAAACAATAGGTAGGCCATGACGCTATTGAAACTAAAATGATCCATGGCGGCCGTCTCAAGAGGGCGGTGTACCACTTTCTTCACAACCACCTCGACATGGGTATCAAATGAAAGGGTATGATAAGTAGAATACAATAAGCAATGTAGTAGACTCAATATACCGATTCATGGCGGCCGACGCAAGACCCATGTTCTTTGAGGCATTTCATCTGTGTAAAATTCATATCTGAAGGAAAGGTCTCGGGCTCCGTGAGGTTTATAGCAAAATTTCAATAGAAAAGCAGGCGTTTGGTCCATAGCAGCCATCTCAAGAGGGCGGATTACCATTTTCTTTACAACCCCTCGACATGGATATCAAATGAAAGGGTATGGTAAGTAGAACACCAAAGGCAATATAGTATACTCAATATATCGTTTGGTCCATGGCAGTCATCTCAAGAGAGCAGATGATCATTATCTTCACAACCCCTTCGAAATGGGTATCCAATGAAAGAGTATGATAAGTAGAACAATATAAGCAATATAGTATACTCAATATGTCGCTTGGTCCATAGCGGCCACCTCAAGAATGCGGATTACCATTTTCTTCACAACACCTTCGACATGGATATCAAATGAAAGAGTATGACAAGGAGAACACCATAGGCAATATAGTATACTCAATATATCGGTTCGTCCATGGCGATCATCTCAAGCGGGCGGACTACCGTTTTCTTCACAACCCTTTCGAGATGGGTATCAAATGAGAGAGTATGATAAGTAGAGCACATAAGCAATATAGTATACTCAATATATCGTTTGGCCCATAGCGGCCATCTCCAGAGGTTGGATTACCATTATCTTCACACCCCTCGACATGGATTTCAAATGAAAGGGTATGATAAGTAGAACACCATAAGCAATATAGTA
Organism: Thereva unica; assembly: GCA_949987705.1. Taxonomy (NCBI): domain Eukaryota; kingdom Metazoa; phylum Arthropoda; class Insecta; order Diptera; family Therevidae; genus Thereva; species Thereva unica. The sequence continues at coordinate 132,972,144 of OX465281.1, forward strand.
TACTCAATATATCGTTTGGTCCATGGCGGTAATCTGAAGAGGGCGGATGATCATTTTCTTCACTACCCCCTCGACATTGGTATCAAATGAAAGGGCATTATAAGAACATTGCCATAGACTGTGTCTTTAGATTCATGGCGGCCATCTCAAGAGGGCGGGTTACCATTTTCTTCACAACACCCGAGACATGGGTATCACATGAAAGGCTATGAAAAGTAGAACACCATAAGCAATATAGTATACTCAATTTATAATTTGGTCCATGGCGGCCATCTCAAAAGGGCGGTTTACCATTTTCTTCACAACACCCGAGACATGGGTATCAAATGAAAGGCTATGATAAGTAGAACAATATAAGCAATATAGTATACTCAATATATCGTTTGGTAAATGGCGGTCATCTCCAGAGGGCGGATTACCATTTTCTTCACAACCCCTTCGAGATGGGTATCAAATGAAAGAGTATGATAAGTAGAACACCATATGCAATATAGTATACTCAATATATCGTTTGGTCCATAGCGCCATCTCAAGAGGGCGTATTAATATTTTCTTTACAACCCCTTCGACATGGGTATCAAATGAAAGAGTATGATAAGTAGAACACCATAGGTAATATAGTATACTCAATATATCATTTGGTCCATGGCGGTCATCTCCCAAAATCAATTTTCTAAGATTTGTTCTTTTTTCACTATATCATTTTCCTATCGCAGACTGTGTCCCCATAATCTTATTTCATTGAAAGGCGTTGCAACGCACGCGGGTTTTTGCTAGTAAGGAATAAACACACGTCAGTTACTGTTTTGGTAACCACATTTTTACAATTAAAATTTCATGCAACCAAACGCCCATTAAAATATTTGTTTGACAGAAATGACGTCGTCCAAAAATATTTTATGCAAGGCAAAATTGCACGTCGAGAGTTAGCTCCGATGGCAATGCAATATGGTATACTCAATTTACCTTTAGATCCATGGCGGATGTGTCAGGAGGACACATTGAAATATTCTTCACAACCCCTTCGGAATAGGTATCAAATGAAAGGGTAAGATAATTAAAATACCATAAGCAATATAGTATACTCAATATATCGTTTGGCCCATGGCCATCTCAAGACGGCGGATTGCCATTTTCTTCAGAACCCCTTCGACATGGGTATCAAAAGAAACGGTATGATAAGTAGAACACCATAAGCAATAAAGTATACCCAATATGTCGTTTGGTCCATGGTGGCCATCTCAAGTGGGCGGATAACCATTTTCTTCACCACACCCGAGGCATGGGTATCAAATGAAAGGGTATGATAAGCGAAAATACTCAATATATGGATAGATCCATGGCGGTCATCTCAAGAGGGCGGATTACCACTTTCTTCACAACAACTGAGACATGGGCATCAAATGAAGAAGTATGATAAGTAGAACACCATAAGCAATATAATATACTCAATTTATCGTTTGGATTGGCGGATTACCATTTTATTCACAACCCCTTCGACAAGGGTATCAAATGAGAGTGTGATAAGTAGAACACCATAAGCAATATAGTATACTCAATATATCGTTTGGTCCATGGCGGCCATCTCAAGAGGGCGGTTACCATTTTCTTCACAACACCCGAGACATGGGTATCAAATTAAAGGGCATCATAAGTCGAATTTGTTGTATTTTTATTTAACAATAAACACCATCAATATTTTGTTTTATATTATAATCCTTACTAATATTATAAATGCGAAAGTAACTCTGTCTGTCTGTTACGCTTTCACGCCTAAACCACTGGACCGATTTTGATGAAATTTGCTACAGACATAGTTTATACCTTGGAGACGGACATAGGCTACTTTTAATGGAGAAAAAAAGGGTTGAAGGGGGTGAAATGGGGTTCAATAAGTTGTAAGGGGATTTTTTTTCTTTACTTTTTTTTTCTATTGTATAAAAAGTAACTGACTGACAGACAACGCACAACCTAAACCGCTAGAGCTAAAGGGCTGAAATTTTGAGAGTGCATCCCTATAATAACGTGGACATCCGCTAAAATTCGATTTTTCGAAATGGGGTTATCCAAACCGCTAAAGCCATAGGGCTGAAATTTTGACAGTGCATCCCTATAATGGCGTGGACATCCTCTATAAAGCAATTTTTCGAAATTCATCCCCTAAGGGGGTGAAAGGGAGTTTACCCAAACTGCTAGAGCTGTAGGGCAGAAATTTTGACAGTGCCTCCCTATAATGACGTGGACATCCGCTAAAAAGCGATTTTTCGAAATTCATCACCTAAGGGGGTGAAATGGGGTTTATCCAAACCGCTAAAGCTATACGGCTGAAATTTTGACAGTGCATCTCTATAATGGCGTGGACATCCAATATAAAGCGATTTTTCGAAATTCATCCCCTAAGGGGGTCAAATGGGGTTTACGCAAACCACTGGAGCTATAGGGCTGAAATTTTGACAGTGCATCCCTATAATGGCGTGGACATCCAATATAAAGCGATTTTTCGAAGTTCATCGCCTAAGGGGGTCCAATGGGGTTTACGCAAACCGCTGGAGCTATAGGGCTGAAATTTTGACAGTGCATCGCAATAATGACGTGGACATCCATTAAAAAGGGATTTATCGAAATTCATCCCCTAAGGGGTTGAAATGCGGTTTATCCAAACCGCTAAAGTTATAGCGCTGAAATTTTGACAGTGCATCCCTATAATGGCGTGGACATCCAGTATAAAGCGATTTTTCGAAGTTCATCCCCTAAGGGGATGAAATAGGGTTTTTACAAACCGCTAAAGCTATAGGGCTGAAATTTTGGCAGTCCATCCCTATAATGGCGTGGTCATCCACTATTAAGCGATTTTTCGAAATTCATCGCCTAAGGGGGTGAAATAGGGTTTACCCAAACCGCTAAAGCTATAGGGCTGAAATTTTGACGGTGCGTCCCTTTATTGACGTGGACATCCACTAAAGAGCGATTTTTCGAAATTCATCCCCTAACGGGTTGAAATGCGGTTTACCCAAACCTCTGAAGCTGAAGGGCTGAAATTTTGACAGTGCATTCCTATAATCGGGAAGAAATTAATGACTCGAAATTCACTTCATTTAATATTCATTTGGATTGCTTCATAATTTCTTGCACCCACGTAAATAGGCGAACAAACTTAACAAACGTTCGTCAAACCTTAAAATGTCACTTCTATTGATGACATAAACATGCCAATCTCTGCTTCAAAACTTGCAGATTTGTTGAGCAAAGGTGATATACGCAGCAATTTGTTTACCATATTTATTAAAAAAATGCAATATAATAAACCCTTTTTAAGGATAATAACAGCTGATTTTTTTTTTTTTTTGAAGGAAAACATTGCACATAGTAAACAGTTTTTATTTAAAGGCGTTGCAAGGCACGCGGGTTTTATGCTAGTTTATTATAAAAGTATGTATTCACATTAAAGTTATCAGCACTTAGTTCGTAATTTATTACAATATTAAATGAGCACTTATAATTTTTTTGAGATGACTGGTTGAGGAACCGTAATGAAGTCAATGTTGTATTTTTATTTAACAATAAACACTATCAATATTTTGTTTTATATTATAATTTATTATAAAAGTATTCACATTAAACTTATCAGCACTTATTTCGTAATTTATTACAATATTAAATGAGCACTTATAATTTTTTTGAGATGACTGGTTGAGGAACCGTAATGAAGTTCATTCGACAAGTGAAAAGTGGAAATGCCGGAAATTGGCTAGTCGACAAACACGATGGGGGAAAACGGCCAGATCACTGAACTTTGCGTTCGGTGATCGATTGATTGTTCCGACTGATCGTTTTTTTTTATGTGATAGTCTAAGCTTAGGTGTCACCCTTTGTACTACTAGTACGTCATGTCGTTTAGGTCATGGTGCAATGTCGAGTAGTAAGCTTAGCTCGAAAGATAGAGAGAAGGACATAATAGGTTAGGGGGAGTCAAGGGGGTGTTGCAGAAAGTGGCGATGAACCTTGCGTTTGAACTCTTGGATGTTGTATGAGTTCGGGAATACTGTCTTTGGAAGGTTGTTCCACAGACGAGTGGTTCTTGTTATAAACGAATTTCTAGATCTGAGTGTACGCGAAGATAAGGGCTGTAAACAGTGGGGGTGAGCCGAGCGGGCAAGTCTTGTGTTGCGGGAAAAGTGTTGCCGTGGAGGCATGAGGTTACTTATTTCAGTGGAGCAATCATTATGAAAAAAGCGATAAAATTTTGCAAGAGCTGCTATATTCCTACGGTGGCTTAATGAGTCAATTGAAGAGCAAATGGCGCTGTCACCAATAAGTTTGAGAGCGCGGTTTTGCACCTTGTCCAGCCAAGCTAAGATGGTTCTTGGGGCCCCGGCCCAGATATACGAGTTGTATTCAAGACGGGGACGAATGTAGGACTTGTAAATTATAGCCCTGGCAGACGGCTGAAGGAGAAATTTGCACTTTTTGAGGAATCTAGACACTGGGATGCTTGTTTAGCACTTTGGAATTTGTGGTTATTCCAGCGCAGATCTTCAACTAATGTTACGCCTAGGATGTTTAGAGAGGGTTCTGCCGTTACGGTCTTGTTGTCCACTGAAATAGAAAGCGGTTCGATGCAAGTTTTATTGGAAATGAGACAGTACTTGGTTTTTGATGCATTAAATTCGACACGGTTCTTGTGGCCCCAATCAAGAATTCGTTCGATGTCCCTGTTGATTGAATTGGGCAACAGTTGGCGATGATGTAGACAAGGTCTGGCAGGCGCTTGTGTTACATTATCAAAACCATAGGAGTAACGTAGAGTACCGTCATCAGCAAAGCTGTGGAGTGAGTTGGAGGGAACTGAGAGCAGGTCATTTATAAAAACTAGGAAGAGAGCTGGTGATAGAATTGAGCCCTGGGGAACACCTGTGGAGATATGGTGTGGGTCGGATTCGACGCCATCCAATACTACCTTGATTGAACGGCCTGAAAGGAAGCTCTCAATCCAGTTCTTCAGAACAGCCTAGGAGCTGGCGCTGTTGGGGTTGGAGATGGATAGGAGAAGTAAGCGCTGACTAGACAGTGATCAGAGTTGCCAATAGGCGAATCGACCTCAACGGAATAACGTGTAGGGTGGGAGGTAAGAAAAAGATCAAGGAGATGTGCTCCTTGTCCCGAAGTGTCAGGAACACGCGTACGCTGTTTCACTATTTGGTGCAGGTTATTGATCTCAGCAAAGAGCTCGGCATCCCTGCCAGAAACACTGGTGCCATTCGTCATCAGCAAAGCTGTGGAGTGAGTTGGAGGGAACTGAGAGCAGGTCATTTATAAAAACTAGGAAGAGAGCTGGTGATAGAATTGAGCCCTGGGGAACACCTGCGGAGATATGGTGGGGGTCGGATTCGACGCCATCCAATACTACCTTGATTGAACGGCCTGAAAGGAAGCTCTCAATCCAGTTCTTCAGAACAGAGTCAATACCAATAGCTTGGAGTTTAGCCAACAGAGCGGGATGCCATACTCTGTCAAAAGCCTTGGAGATATCCAGAGCAACCAGACCAGATTCACCAAATCGGTGTATACTTCGGCTGAGGTGCTCCGTTAGGCAAACGAGGAGGTCGCCAGTAGATCTTTTCGATCTAAAGTCGTATTGTTTGTCGTTCAATATTTGGTTGTATTCAAGATATTCCATAAGCTTTCTTTTAATTATTGTCTCCATAACTTTGGAGAGAATAGAAGTAATTGCTATTGGGCGGTAGTTAGTAGGGTCACTAGCTTTACCTTTTTTCGGTATGGGCTGAACATGAGCCAGTTTCCAGGAGTCAGGATAAACTCCGGAGAAGTATGAAAGTGCAAAAAGTGTGCGCAGGGGTTTAGCCAAAGGTGAGACACATTTTTTAAGAACTATTTTTTTTTTTTTTTTTTTTTTTTTATGTGGTAAAGTCAAGCTTAGGAGTTACCCTTTGTACTACTAGTTTGTCATGTCGTTCGAGTCATGGCCAGTCTCTAGTAGTAAGCTTGCTTTGAAGGATAGAGGAGAAGGGATAGGTTAGGGGTCTGGAGGGTGCGTGAGTAGATGTCTATGAACCTTGCGTTTGAACTCTGAGATGTTATATGAGCTCGGAAACACCGACTGCGGAAGAGAATTCCACAACCGAGTTGTTCTATTTATAAACGAACTACTAAAATGTAATGTGCGCGAAGGGGAGGGCTGGAGGGTGAAGGGGTGAGCCGAGTTGGCTAGTCTTGTGTTGCGGGAAAAAAATTGCCGTGTAGGCAGGAGGTTTCTAATTTCGGTGGAACACTCACTATGGTAATAGCGGTAAAATTTGCTAAGTGCTGCAACATTCCTACGGTGGCCTAAAGAGTCGATGGAGGAGCAAAGGGTGCTATCGCCAATGAGTTTGATGGCGCGATTTTGCACCTTGTCGAGCCAAGCCAAGGTGGTTTTTGGGGCTCCCGCCCAAATATACGAGTTGTATTCAAGGCGGGGCCGAATGTAGGACTTGTAAATTGTAGCCAGAGCAGATGATTGGAGGAGGAACTTGCATCTCTTGAGGAATCCCAGGCATTGGAAAGCTTGTTTGGCGATTTGGAATATGTGATTGTTCCATCGCAGATCTGATGATAAGGTTACGCCTAGGATGTTAAGAGATGGGTCAGCCATTACATTCTTTTTGTCCACTGAGATAGAGGGACGGGTGGTGCAGGTTTTTGTAGAGATAAGACAGTACTTTGTTTTGGATGCGTTGAATTCGACACGATTCTTGCGGCCCCAAGCAAGAATGAGTTCAATGTCCTCGTTAATAGAATTGGACATGAGTTCACGGTCGACGGGACAAGGTCTGGCACGCGCTTGTCTTGTATTATCAAAGGTGTGGGAGTAACGCAGAGTACCGTCATCGGCAAAACTGTGAAGTGGGTTGGAGGGGATTGAGAGCAGATCATTAATAAATATGAGAAAGAGGGTGGGTGAGAGAATAGAGCCTTGGGGGACGCCGGCCGAGATGGAATGAGGTTTGGATTCGACGCCATCCAATACTACCTTGATTGAACGGCCAGAAAGAAAGCTCTCAATCCAGTTCTTTAGAACTGAGTCTATACCAATAGCTTGGAGTTTAGACAACAGAGCGAGATGCCATACTCTGTCGAAAGCCTTGGAAATATCTAGAGCAACAAGACCAGACTCACCGAAGCGATGGATGTTTTGGTTGAGGGCCTCAGTCAGACACACAAGAAGGTCGCCAGTAGATCTTTTCGGTCTAAAGCCGTACTGCCTGTCGTGTAGAATTTGGTTGGATTCCAGATATTTCATCAGCCTTTTGTTGATTATTGTCTCCATGATTTTGGAGAGAATAGGAGTAATTGCTATTGGGCGGTAGTTTAAAGGGTCGCTGGCTTCACCTTTTTTGGGAATGGGCTGAACATGAGCTAGTTTCCAAGAGTTTGGATAAACTCCGGAGAAGTAGGACAGGGCGAAAAGTTTGCGCAGAGGTTTAGCCAGGGGTGAGGCACATTTATTGAGTACCATAGGGGGGATATTGTCGGGGCCAGTGGATTTATTGACGTCGAGCACTTTGAGACACTTGTACACCTCGCGAGTCCTGAAGAAAATTCCGTCCATTGAATGGGCGTTGCGTTCGAGAACCGGGGGAAGCGTATCAGTTTCAGGTAAGGAAGAATTAGAGGCGAACAGAGATGCCAATAAGTCGGCCTTGGATTTGCTTTCTGCTGTCACCTTTCCTCCATAAATAAATGGAGGGGTTGTGGAAGACGTAAAATTCTTCTTGGAGTTGGATGATGGAGTTGCAGGAGTTCCTTGATTTCATATACTCACGCCGAAGTGACTCGCTTGGGGAACGTTTATACGCTCTATAGGCGGCTTCCTTAGCATTAATTGCGTTCATACACTCACCATTGAACCATCTATTTGGCCTAGGCTTTATAGATTTGGTGGAATGAGGAATGAACAAACACATTCCTGCCCGTATTATTTTGGTAATACAGAGCGCAGCATAGTTCGCACTGGCACCTCGGAAACACAAATTCCAGTCGGTGGCTTGGAAAAAGCGAATAAGTCCCAACCAGTTGGCTTTCCCATAGTGCCAGACAGTTCTTTTGGGGACTGTGTTGGTTGGGGTGGAGGATGGATATGGGAAATTAGCCCTGACTAGTTTGTGGTCCGAGTTGCCAAGGGGTGAGCTAACCTCGACGGAGTATCGAGATGGATGTGTGGTAAGGAATAGGTCAAGCAGGTGAGCTCCGTGACCTTCAACATCCGGAACTCGTGTCGGACAATTCACGATTTGGTGCAAATTGTTTGAATCTGCAAAGATCTCGGCGTCTTTGCCAGAAACACTGGTGCCATTTGAGTAATTTAGCCAATTGGTATTATGAACGTTAAAATCACCCGCAACAATGATTTCACACTCCGGATGGGAAAGTAAAAATCCGGAGATTCGTTCGGATATAGCATCGAAGGCTAACGTCGAGGCATCATTACTTATGTTAGGACTTCTGTAGAGAAAACAGAAGAATATGACGTGGCTACGAAGAATTATTTTAGCCCAAATGTAATTGAATTCAGAAGATGTACTATTGTACACCTTCTGGAGAGCCACGTCATTCCTAACATACATGGCGACACCCCTATGGTTGGAGAAATTGTGCACTAAGTTATACCCAGTCACCTGAAATCGATCGAAATCATTATCGGTGACTTGAGTTTCACTTAGTGCGAGAATGGCCGGGGCGTGGATGTGTAGGTGGCACATCACATAGGAGAAGTTCGCAAGGAGACCCCTAATATTGCAAAAAACAATAGAGAAATCTCTGTTTTTGTTTTGGGGCATCTCCTGCGCAAGGTCAATGACCTCATTTGAAGCTGACTCCACCGGCGAAGCAACCATCGGGGCTAACGGGAACAATCTTGTTGCAGTGTTATGCCTGCTAAAACAAGACGGTTCCCATCAGCTGGCCGACAAGTGCTGCAACGCCGGCGATGTCTAGCTCAGGGTGCGGGGAGAGTTGGAGAACGGGAAAAACTTACTGTCGTCCGTCAGTTTTTGTTGTTGGTCCGGTGTTGGTAATGATTCCCTTGGCTGGTTATTGACCACTTTGACTTTTTATAGCACTGCACTTCGCACACTTCACTTAATTTGATCTTTATATTCAATAATTATTTAGTTTGGATCTATTGCACTGCACTAATTGTTAGTTTCCGTTAAACTTGTGGATAACTCTTTTTTTTTTATTTGAAAGGAGAAAAACTGGCTTTAAATGGTTTTTTTATTTGAAAGGAGGGAACTGGCTTTAAATTGTGTTTAGGCTATTGGGTGCGAATTTAGAGGACAGACGGGAACGTCCGCACTACACGCCGGCCCAGTCCAGACTCCATATCACTATAGGGGGGAATTTTGTCGGGGCCAGTGGCTTTGTTGGAGTCCAGCTCTTTGAGACACTTATATACTTCACGCGTCCTGAAGAAAACTCTATCCATTGAGTGAACGGAACACTCGATGGTGGGGGGTTGCATGTCAGCTGTTCAGAATTAGCAATTTAATTTCTGACTCAATAAAAAAGGTGCCGGAAGGATGTGATTCAATAAAAAAGATAACTTTTTCCAATAACCAAATTACTATTTATTCGCAATTAATTATTAGATTTTCTTAAATATAAATTCAATAAAAATTCAACAAATTGCCAAAAAATTTCAATTCAATCTTAAATTCAATAAAAATTCAACAAATTGCCAAAATATTTCAATTCAATCTTAAATTCGTTATTACTTCGTGATTTAGTACTGGAAAATTCGTAAATTATTCTTTATTTGTTTGTAAATAAGAATTACCAAAATATTGCTTGCTCTGATAGCTTAATTGATAACGCCACCTATCTGTCAGATGACGATCGATGTTTCGCCTGATGTGTTCTGCAATTAGAACAGCCAGGAATAACCTTTGTGTTGCTGCACTCTGGTTTCGTTTCTTGAGAATCGCTTGGGATTTGCTTGCTGTTTGCTGCTTGCTGCCCTGGTTGTGGCTTGCTGGACTGCTTTGCCTTGTTTCTTCGCAAATTCGTCCCTCTGTGGTTGGTTAGAGTAACTGCTGAAATCAATTTTGGTGATTAAGTTACTGCTGTATTAAAGACTTCAAAACTGTCTTTAATTCGGGCTTTACTGGGAAAAGACCTCAATTCTGTCTTTCCAGAATGCTAAGTTCGATACTTAGGCTTTGAAATTGCTTTATTGCTAAAACCTCAACACAGATTTTACCTTCTAGTTCAAGACTCTAGAAAGATTAAAAGCAATCTGATTTAACGCCGTCTGTGCGTCGGTATTTATTTCTCTTTGAATAATGGTTGAGGCTATTCTGTAGTAGGGGGCTTCGTTCTCGAAGTACATAATTTCGTGTTTATGTACTAGATCTGCGTGCGATGTCCGATCAGCTGTTCTTGTTTATCTTACGGCTGTCAAATGGAGGCGCTTTTCTGGTAAGTATTTTTATCCTTTCCTTTTTTAATTTATGTATTAATTTTATTCTATATTTTCAGGTTTTTAGTGGGAATGAGGAGAGGAGGAGTCGGCGCTCATTCCATTGGGGTTGACAGGTGAGTGGTTTTGTGGAATCTGTTGTATATTTTTAATTAATATTTTCGTTTACAGACTGTGATTTGCCGACGGCTTTTCGGCATCTTTCTGGATGGGTTTTCTTGAATGAATCTTTCATCGCCTTGGATTTTAATTTTCAACTTTTTTAAAAAAAGGTAAGTATTTGTAGGTTTAATATTTGTACTTTACTAACTATTTTCTATTTCCAGGTATGAATTTCTTGTTGTTTTTGTTGTTGTTGTGTAGTGTTGTCCTTTAACTTGTGAGTTTTTGTAATTGTGCATCGATGTAGTTTTGCTTCGTTGTTTTAATAAAATGGAAATAATAGTGAAATTGGTGTTTTATTTTTTAATTCCCTTTCGGTTTTTTTAGTTTTCCTTTCAGGAGTTTGTTGGCTTTTTTCAGGTGCGATTTTATTTTAGTGTCGCCGGAACATAAGCATCGGGTAAGGAAGAATTCTCGGCGAACAGAAGTGCAAGTAGATCGGCCTTGGGTTTGCTTTCTGTTATCACCTGTTTGTTATAAAAGAATGGAGGCGTTGAGTGTGAAGTGAAATTCTTCCTGATGGTGGTTACCAAGGACCAGAAGTTTTTACTGCCAGCAGTGGAGTTTATGAGTTTACCTCTCAGTCTGTCATCGAATAATGCTTTGGCTCTCTTGATGGTGGATTTACAAGAGTTTCTCAACCTGATGTACTCTCGTCGAGATGTTTCGCTCGGAGAATTTTTGTACTGTCTGTAGGCGGCTTCTTTGGTTTTGATTGCGTTCATACACTCACGATTGAACCATCCATATTACCTAGGCTTTATGGATTTGGAAGAATGGGGAATGAATAAACGCATTCCGGCCAGTATAATTTTGGTAATACAGAGAGCCGCAAAATTAACATTGCGGTTCTGAAAACACAAATCCCAATCAGTAGCTCGGAAAAAGCGAATCAGCCCCCACCAGTTGGCTTTTCCATAATGCCAAACAGTTCTCGGCATCCCTGCCAGAAACACTGGTCCCATTCGAGTAATTCAACCAATTTACGTTGTGAACGTTGAAATCACCCGCAACAATGATTTCGCACTCCGGATGGGAGGATAAAAATTCGGAGATACGTTCGGAGATAACGTCGAATGCTAATAAGGAGGCTTCATTACTAATATTAGGACTCCTGTATAGAAAACAGAAGAATATGACGTGATTACGAAGTGAAATTTTAATACCGAGATGGTTAAAATCAGATGATGTACTGCTGTACACCTTCTGGAAGGCAACGTCTTTCCTAATATAAATGGCAATTCCCCTGTGTGGGGAGAGATTGTGCACTAAAGTGTACCCGGAAACCTGATAACAATCTAAACAATCGTTAGGTAAAATCTGGGTTTCACTTAGTGCGAAGATTGGGGAGAATATGTATTTAGATGGCACAACACGGAATAGAAATTCATTCGAATTTTACCCACGGATGTTGGTAAAATCGATACAAAAATTATTATATCGTTGTTTTGTGTACACAAGGTTGCAAGCCCCAGACGCAACCGGCAGTGCCATTGTCATCACCGTCGGGGTTAACGGGATGCGCCTTGCTGGAGTGTTATGCCTCCTAAAGCAAGGAGAATCCCGTCAGCTGACCGACACCGGCGCTGACGCCGGCAGTGCCTTGGACGGGTGTGGAAAGGGGAAAGAAATTTACATTAACTGTCCGTCTGTCTGCGTTTAATCCACTGTCGCGTTGATGACACCTTCACAATACACTAATAACACTGCAGCAGTTCAGTTGCTTCAATTTGTTTTGCACTTAGTCACAATCAATCAATCAATTAAATTGGTGTAATGATATTAAAAATTGGTTCCGGCACGATAAAAAAAAAACTTGGATTCATCCAAACTTTGGTGTTATTCTGTGTTATCGTGTTCGTTTTTGCACGCAATACTTTTAGTGGGTGGCGACAGCACACGCCCGCACGTCCACACACCGTGCCAGCCTAGCCCAGACTCAGTTTTGATCGTGTCGGAAATTGTTGTGTGACATTGCGTAAAGTTTGGTAATTAAACTTTACGCGGTCACTACAAATACAATAGGCTATGTCGTTAGATCTATGGCGGCCACCTCAAGAGGGCGCGTTACCATTTTCCTCAGAACGATTTGAAATGGGTATCAAATGAAATGGTATGATAAGTAAAAGATCATAAGCAGAGGAGAGAAGGTAAACCAATTTTTGGAGTTATTTCATTTATGTATATAAAAAAAATTATAAATAAAAGATTTTACAACATAATGGAAATTAATACGGCAAGTCTTTTAAAGTAAAATGAAAGATAAAAGTTTTATATAATTTCGACTGAAATTTAATTTATAGATGTTTTTATATAAAGAAAGCAGTTTGTAATGAGATCAAACTACATGAAAATCTTACTAACAACAATCTAACAACACACAATGTTGCATCACTATAGCAACATAAAATCAAGCACAATGTAGCACACAATAAAATCGAAGACGCATCAAAAATCCATGCGGTAATAATTAACAGCCACGGTCACCGCGACCAAAGAAATGTAAACAAATAAATTACATCACAGAATGCAAGTGCAAGAATGATGCACATGTGGCCCGAACAACTCTAGCCATGTAGTTTGATCTCACTACAAGTTAAATACAATCAAAAGTCTACTAGGCGCTTTTAAGTAAGTGCAAAATCATATGAAATGGCGATTGGTACGGGTACATTTACCTTTATGTAAGAGCAAGAGTACATAGTTGCCAGTGTGAGTACTCGTGGAAATAGTAAATATGATCAGGAAAGAAACGCAGCTATTATTGAAATAAAAATCATATAAAATAATTTTAGCTTACTTCTTCACTTAAATTTTGAGGAATTTCAAAATTAAACAAATTGGTATTTTTTTAGTAGATTTAGGCAACAATTTTCGGCATGTATCCGTCATAATATCATCAAGATGTAAACAATTGATTGCAAAATGTCACACACAAGACTAAAAAGCAGAAAATAATTATTTAGATAAACAAAAACTTTTTAATATAGCACGTTTTTATAACGAACTAAAAAGTATAAAATAATTTCTCCTAGCCCCATACATTTAGAACCTCAAATATATTCTTAACACCATACAGATAGTCCTGAAAATGTGTGATTGTGAATTTGTAATAGCCATGAAAATATTTGTAAGATTGTAAACGAAAAAACGTGGGCGCATACACCCAGTAGGACCTGTAAGCTTACAGAAGTACTGAAATAAGCACTTACTAGTAAGGGGTAGGCCTTATCACACCTCTTATAGAAGTGCTTATTTTTACACACGACGTAAGGCCTTACTTTTTTACTTTCCCTAGAGTAGTTACATAAGCACTTACCTTAGAGTACTTACAGAACTGCTCATCTGTAAGGGGTATAGTAAGACATACCCCTTACTAGTGAGTGCTCTTTTCAGTACTTCTGTAAGCTTACAAGTCCCACTACCCCAGTGGGAAATGGAACATTGCAAAAAGAAATGTTCATGGGCGCCTTTGGATATGTGATCCGGTATCGAAAAGCTTTTATTTTGTTCATCTTTTGCAAATGCCTTTTTCTTTCCAAGCCCGAGAGTGGCTTTACCTAAGCAGTCTCCCAACTAAATTCTAACCACTTCTCCAAAGCTGCTATCGAATGAGAGCCGGGCTATTGAGAATGCTAATATCACATTTTATGGCAACGAAGATAATTGCCCGTTTTCTTTTTTTCTATAAAATTTATGGTAAGGCCTTACTTTTTTACTTTCCTTAGAGTAGTTACTTAAGCACTTACCTTGTAACTGCACAATGGCGCGACTATATATCGACCGCCATTTATGCGTGGTCTTGCCCCCTTAATCAGAAGCCCGGAAAAGCCTGACCAAGGACACAACACCAAACATAAAAAAATTCTGAATATAATAGGGTGATGCCGGCCACACGGAGTTGCTAGCTCGCCGGATGGGGTCGTGGGGTGTGTGGCCGGGCCGTTGCTTTCATGGGCCACAACTTACCTGAATGTCGATGCGAATTCCCATTCATCCTAGTCTATCCTCATGGCAGCTCACGAATGATGCCATCGTTCTTCGCTTCTTGTAACTTGGAAATCCATAAAAATGTTCACACTACAAAAATTCGCGAACACCTAATACACCAGAAGAGAAGGTAGACCTGCTCAACCATCCCAAGAGAAAATCTTTACTGGTTAACACAACATTTTATTTGTTCTTTTTATTTTACTAACAACTCCCCGGTACATGGTCAACAAATCCATCTAAAACAAAAACTTAACTCAAACGTAACAATATAAGTCGCAGGGTACGACTCGAATACAAGGTTATTCCGAAAAATTCAGCGGTGTTCCACATTTCGATTGTTGTGAAATTGATACTCGAAATCGAAATTAGGTGTTCTACATTTCGATTAATTTCATATATGGGGCATTTCACGTGAAGCGGACAACGAAAAAAATGTGAGATTCCTGTACCACGCTCAGTGCGACATCGATGTTCTTGAATTCATCTATCTCCTAAACTAAAGTAGATCTCATCTTGAAACTTTCAGTGTATTATCTATATTCTTTAAGGTATTTTTTAAAATTAAAGTGATTAAAATGAAAATGGTCGAAGTTATTAAAATACTGATTTGAAATGTTTACTTCCGGTTTTCTACAAGAACAAAAAATCAAATCTCAAATCTGATTTCATAATTAAAAAGAACAGTGAATTTCCTATAGAAATCACTTCAGTTTAATATTTTACTAAAATTTGTTAAATTCGAAAAACCGCTTCCGAAAAAACCGTACTTCCATTACATAAATTCTTTACATATTTTTCGTTGTCCGCTTCACGTGAAATGCCCCATATGTGAAATAGAAATTACAAATCGAAATTAGGTGTTTCACATTGCGATTAAATCGAAATTCACTCGAAATAAACCGTTTCAGTTGTTGTTAGTGATTTGAAAGTGGAATAACAGGAGAAGCGCTGTGATTTATTTTAAAATATGTGAATTTGCGAGAAATAATCCCGCAATAGCAAGAAGATATCCAAAAAAGACAAATTAATTGTTGAGGACCTTTGGAAAGAGTTAGCCCAAAAAGTTAATGCAGAGGGTTTTTTATGTTTTTTATTTAATAGTTTCTTTTGATATAATGAATTTGTTATTTTTTAAAAGATTGAATAAAGAATTATTTTTTAAATTTATATTTAACTTTTCTTATAACATATTTAGCTTCTATACTATTAGCTATTTCATCTCTGACCCTAACAGCATCATCATCATCATTGTACTCCTTTAATCCCTCATGGGACATAGGGCGGAAACAGTTGCCCTCCAGCGTAGTCTGTTTTGCGCGACAGCTCTCAGCTCCGACCAGGATCTCCCAGTTGTTGCGGCTTCTGCTAGTAGGGTTCTCCACCATGTTGTCCTAGGTCTTCCGACTCGACGGGATCCTTGCGGATTCCAGTCGAGGGCCTGTTTGGCTAGATTTTCGTTTTCGCGTCGCAAGGTGTGGTCAACCCAATTCCATTTCCTTCGTCTGATTTGGTCGTCTATCCTTTCTTGGCCGGCACGGCGCCATAGTTCTTCGTTTGAAATTCTATCCTGCCAGCGGATTTTTAGAATACGACGTAGGCATCTGTTGACGAAGACTTGTAGGCGCCCTGTGATGAATTGGGTGACTTTCCATGTTTCGCAACCGTACAAAAGTACTGCCTTCACGTTGGAGTTGAACAGCCGCAATTTGGTGTTAGTTGAGATCTCCGTTGATCTCCATATGCGGAACAGGCATGCATATGCGCCTCGTGCTTTATTTATTCTGGAACTGACATCTTCTTCTGCACCGCCATTTTCGGTAATAATACTACCGAAGTAGCAGAATTTATCGACCAGTTCCACGTCACGGTTATTCAGCGCAGTCCGTTCAATGGTGTTTGCATTTTGCCGCATTTCTTTAGTTTTAGTTGGATTTAGCCTTAAGCCTGCTGGACTACTTTCTGTTGCCAAATTGTTAATCATGTTTTTGAGGTCCTGGTGTCTATGGGCCAGCAAACAGATATCATCTGCGTAGTCGAGATCCTTAAGGCGGTCTAACAAACCCCATTGTATGCCGCCTGTTCTACTATCTAGAGCGCCGACAAGCATGTCATTTATTACTATAAGAAATAGTAAAGGCGAGAGTAGGCGTCCTTGTCGTACTCCTGAGCTCACCTCGAAGCTGTCGGATAATTTTCCATTATGGAGAACTCTGCATTTGGAATTGTTATATAGGGCTTTTATCAATTCTATTATTTTATCAGGCAGTCCCCGTCGCCTAATAGCATCACTTCTCTGTTTTTCAACATTTTCTGGGTCGATAACTTCTATATCTGCATTTGTGGTGGATGTTACTTCATAATCTAGTTTAAGATGCCTGCAGATATTATGAAGTGCAACACAAATGTGTACTATTTTTAAAGCGTATATTGTGCAAATATAAATAACTTAAAAGGAATCAGGAAAAAAGATTTGATTTATCCCTTAACAATCTTTTTTAATTTTTGGAACGAAGTTCCTTAACGCGGCTTGCGGGTAGAGTGAATTGGGAGAAATCGTCACGTAAGAAAATGCGATATTTTGTGTATGTATGCGTGCGAGTATCGATCCCAGTAGGCAATTTTTGAATTTATTAAATCAGAATGCAGTGTTTTTCTTTAGAAATTGGAATCAATTTGCACCGATAGCTATAGGAAGATAATGCAAAGTGTCATGCATGACGAACGTGCACACTTTTTGCATTGGTCATTATCGAGGATAGATGCTTACGCTTTTTTATTGAAATGAATGGAATACCTTTCAAAATCAAGCTACAAGTACGATTATTAACTGTAATGTCAAACATAGCAAACCTTTGAATTACAGAGGGTGGCCAAATTATGTATTCAGAGGGTGGCCATTTTCTGTATTTTTGTAATATTTTATGTGAGCATATTTCAAATATAATTGAACATTTGCAACTTCAGTTTATTCCTTATCTATACTAAAAATAATAAAAAAAAATATTTTAATATTTAGTAACTCCTCCTTTTGCTGCTATTACAGCTTGAATGCGACGTGGCATACTTTCAATGCATGATACAGCTACCTGTTGCAGTTTCGGAGTGTTGTGCCATGCTTTGATTATGTTTTCAATCAACTCTCTTTTATTGGTTACAATTTTTTCTTTGGCTATTTCAGTTTTAAGGACTGCCCACACATTTTCGATGGGATTCAGGTCAGGGGAGTTACCAGGCCAGTTCAAAGTGTTGATATTATTATCTTTTAAATATTTGGTGATAGATTTGGCATTGTGACAGGGTGCAGAATCATGCATAAATATGAAATTTCCATCTGGGAACCATTCTACTGTCTGTAGGGCCAGTCTTTCCATCAAAACTTTCTTGTACTTGTACTTTTATTACAAAAAAATCAGTTGAGTATAATAATTTGGCCACCCTCTGTAGTTTGGATGTGACTGCTGCTGAATTTTTCATTGCGAAAAATAAGTTTAGAAAAATGGAAACGGATTTCTAGTTTCGGATTTCTGGTTCCATGCTATTGTCGGCTGATGTTATTGAAGGTAGGTAAATGATTTTACCACTTAAAATTCGTGTTCCTCTACCTTAATTGTGGGACAAATGTTAGGTGTTCTGGTAGACGAGGCCAACATGTTCTTTGTTTTGCTTTCGTTAATGTGCAGTCCCAGATTTCATAAGCATAAGCCAGTAATTGGATGGGCTTGTGGAGGATCGTGCCTGTTGATATCATGCCCGAATATCAGATCACTTTCTCCAGCGACAGGATAAACTGCTAATGCTTAACATATAAAGAGGAAAGACACTCATTACTCTATCTGTACACATATAACAATAATTATTAAAAGAAATCGAATAATAATTTTGACTGTGAAAAAGTAATGTAAGCCTCTGCTAGCGTAAATGTCGAGCGATGGTTCACTTAATACTGTGAAACACCTTCGCATGGGCACGCTGCCTCTTTCACTCTTTGCACCCTCTTCGATATTCCTTATAGTTTCGCTAATATGACGACTGTCACAACCGTACCCTGGCACAACCGTACCCAGTCTATCTACTGTTTAAATTCGTTTATTGTACATGTGTTTACTATTTACATTATAGAGAGAGAATAGTGGAATCATATGATCAGCGTCCAAAAGCCTATCGAAAGCGAAAAAACATCGAAAAACAATTTCGGGGTGTAAATAAAATACCAAAAACAAACGCTCAACACCAACAAAAATTCAGGCAGTATCAGAAAAAGATGCAAACGCCGAATTCGAATCTTGCCAGGTAGTATACATATGTATATCTTGTCCATGAGAAAAAACAACAATTGGGCCGGCGGTATACCAAAGCTTAATATTCAGCTTTTCGTCACTTTTTCGTGGAGATAAATGTAGCAAAGCGACATGTGTGGATTTCTTCCATATAAAAAAAGTGCAATATGCATGTGGAGCTTTGGTATGCCGGCTTTATATTTCTATTTCTGTTTTACTAATAAAATATAACAATTACAATATATTTTCTTTTTTAAGGAAAATTATTGATGCTGAACGCTCTAAAAGATATAGAGATAAATTAAAATCAAAAAAGCAAAGTGCTGAACTTGACTCTTTATTATCGTCGAAAGAACATTCATTTTTGATTTGATTCGTTCCTTTACATTATTTGCTTGAAAAATGGTATAAAGTAAAAATAAATAAAATATACAGATTTTATTTGGAGTTACATTCGCAGTTGTAGAAAAATCGTAAGGAACTTCGTTCCTGACGGGGGTCCCATGACCGCACCTAATTTTTTTCCCTCATTTGAAGCTCTCTTTCTTCAATTACTGCGGCTATTAACACAAAATTCGTTGTTTACGGCACACATTTTTTTAATTTTTTTTAACTCGGACACAAACTATGCTCAAAATAAATAAAAATTTTAAGTGTCAACCAAATTATATATTTTCGAAAGTAATTTCGAACAAACGAAATTCACTCGGAATTCAGAACATCAATTTTGAATTCGAGTGAAATTGAATTCCGATTTCGATTGCATTTCACTCGAATTGTGGAACACTGCTGATTATAACACCAATAATCAATCAAACATACTAATTTAAAAAAGAAAAAAACCCATCGTCCTGGTACCAGTACGCTTGTGTTTTGTACATAACTCATACAAACATAAGTTTAATTGGAAATTACACCCGAATTCTTCAATAGAAAGTTATAACTAAGTGATATGTTACTAAATGTTTTAATCAAATTTGTTAACAACTGGTGACGATAACACTTGTATAAGCATAGTCGAATAAGTCTAGTATCAACAATTAATAACATGTACTAGACAAAAAGAATAAATATAGATTTTAATAGGTACAAATCAAAATCCCTAAATATTGTTATAATAAAAGAATCAATAATAAATATTATATTACTTGAAGCAAAACTCAATCGATATATTATTCAAAAATTAATAGCTATTATAATGATCAAAAGAAGGACCTACTGTATATAGTAACACGAGGTTACACCCGCTAAGCACGCCTAGTGGTTTGGACCCACAGAGGACTTTCAGACCCTGCGTTTGGCCAGCAACGCCCCTTCGAAGAAATAAAACTTGGAACTCCGGTAATACCTTCAAATTTCGTTTCGATGTGGTGGATATATTTGGGGGGATATACATTTATTGTTCTTAGTTTATTCTAGAGGGATCTTGTACTCGGCATAACTTCTCCCCCACAATATCTCGGATATAGCCAATCTTACCATACGATCAAGCAATCAACACCGGACAGCGTTAATATCGCCTCTCCACCACGAGTGCGTTTCTTAGATCGCATTAATATAGGAACACCATATGTTACTTTATTTCATTAGTTAAACTTAACAAATTTGGGGCATCCATCATCTTATAAATCTGGAGAGTTAATGAAGGGTACTTTTTACCTGTACTTCTGAATTTCACTGTTCGTAACCAGGTATAGGGCTGATGGGAATACCAGAACTAGATACCATGTCTTTATTTGGTCCAATGCTACCAGCTCTTCTTTACTTTGTCCAGTATATCCTGGGGGCTTTCCTTCGTCCAACTTATATGCCTTCGTCATAGTTTTTGAGCTTGTACACCCGAAAAAAAAAACTATTCTTCAGTATTCCGGCCGAACCCTCAATTCAGAACTGACTGACTGACAAAAAAAAATATTTTTCTTATTTTTTCTTTTTTTTTTTTCATAGCCTACTATCACCCCGATATTTTTTCTATTTTTTTTCTTCGACATTGAGTTAAATCAAGTCATGAATTATTTATTGTGTGTATAAAAACCGACCATTACAACCTTAGAGTACTTACAGAACTGCTCATCTGTAAGGGGTATAGTAAGGCATACCCCTTACTAGTGAGTGCTCTTTTCAGTACTTCTGTAAGCTTATATTACAAGTCCCACTACCCCAGCGGGAAATGGAACATTGCAAAAAGAAATATTCATGGGCGCCTGTGGATATGTGATCCGGTATCGAAAAGCTTTTATTTTGTTCATCTTTTGCAAATGCCTTTTTCTTTCCAAGCCCGAGAGTGGCTTTACCTAAGCAGTCCCTAACTAAATTCTAACCACTTCTCCAAAGCTGCTTGTCCTCCATATCGAATGAGAGCCGGGCTATTGAGTATGCTAATATCACACTTTATGGCAACGAAGATAATTGCCCGTTTTCTTTTTTGCTATAAAATTTATGAAAACTCCAGGAGAGCTCCCTTGAGTCATCGGGCAGATTCTCACTTGTTTGGGTCTAATACTGGACTACACCTTACCATCTGCCTTCTCTTGTAATGGGTTATATAAGAGCACCTAGAAAATAAGGGGTACCCCTTGCCAGATAAGTACTTATTTCAGTGCTCCATCGGTAAGGCCTTCCTAGAATTCCTACTGGGCGTGATTGATGCGAATGAATTCTCAACCCAGTTACTCTACATTCCTACTATTATGTATAGCATGCGCCCCACCTTTTTTCGTTTAAAATCTTACAAATATTTTCATAAGGTCCCCATACACTACAAGGTTTTATGCGTACAAACATGTCCCATAATCTTTCTGACAAACTTGTTTGAACGTCGAGCTTACCCATACACTATTATGGTTTTCATTTTCCTTTAAAGATTTCAAATCGAAATAAGTTCTTTAACTAGGAATAAGTTGTAATCAATAGCCTTTGAAATTTTATGTTATGCACAGAACTGTCAGATAAAACCACGAAAAAATCAAACCATTTTGATATTTGGGGCAAACTTGTGACAAACATAAAACCAAAAACCAAATTCACCACACACTGTCAATCTTTGTTTGAACGCCTTGTTTGTACGCATAAAACCTTGTAGTGTATGGGCCCCTATAGCTATTACAAATTCACAATCACAAATTTTCAGCTATTACAAAATTTTTTTTATGTCGTTCCGTTTTTCGAAATTTTAATTATTTTTTTTTTTTTTAGTTAATTAGTACGATGTTTCACAATTTTTTACGTTCTACGCCTCTTGCAACTTGATTTTGACCCACGTTCATGTTACCGATCAGCCCTGAATTTTGCCCATATGCTTATTTCGCGTGACAATGCAATACGACATTTTTGCAAATAAGTCAAGGCGGCGGTTCCAAGATGGCGGCCGAATTGTGTAATTGTGTTTCCGGATCCCCGACATCGGTATCAAATGAAAGGGTAATGGGGGATTACATTTTTCTTTACAACGCGCTCGGTATGGATATCAAATGTAAGGATGTGACAAGTAGAATTGTAGAAGTTATATGGCACTATTATAAATTCAGTATGACGGCCAACACAAAATGGGGGGTTACGTTTTTCTTTACAAGCCACTCGCTTAGTGTATAAAATAAAAGGGTATGACAAGTTCAATACTGTTAGCTGTGTGTGGCGTCATTCAAAATGGCGGCAAACACATCCTGGCTGCCAATACAAAACGGGGATTAGCTTTTTCTGCGTGATGCCCTCAGTATGTGTATCAAGTCAAAGTGTATGACGAGTGTACTACGGTAAGCTGTGTGACGTCATTGTAAATCTGATATGGCGGTCACCACAAAATGGCGGAAGATATGTAATAAACTTAAAAATACGGTTTTTATTTCTCAAAATAAACTAAAATGTAAAAAATATTTTTGAATGTAAAGGTTTTTTGCTACAGCCAGTATATGGGAACAACCTTTAGATATGTAAAAAGCGTGGGGCGATAACGAGTACGATAGATAAAGAGTCCTGAACATATTTTTACCTCTTCTGTTCATCTCAAACCGAAATCAAGACAGAAGAAGAAAAGTTTTTTAGGGGCATGAAATTGTGCATTTTTGGGCTGCTTGGTGGGTTCCAAATTTGCAAAATTGATTACTTTTTTTTCCCTTCTTTGGGAAAAACAATTTGGAGCGGAGGAGAGGGTCATGAGCGAAGTTCTGCACAAGGCGTCTAATACCCGCATAGCGGACGAATTCGAATATGTTAGGAAAGGTGTCTGTTTTTCCCCTAGTGCACAATTTTTTATCATCGATTATTAAAAAAGTTGTAACATACTCTACAAATTTTTCAATATCCAAAATCAATATTTGCAGATTTGATATTTTTTCATTATACATTTTTCCTACCGTGGACTGTGCACGCATAATCTTTTCTTATTGAAAGGCGTTGCAACGCACGCGGGTTTTTGCTAGTTTTGCTAAGAGTCACAATTCACTTCAACCACAATCTCATTATGCCGCGTACACACCGAGCCAACGAAGGCCAACGACGACATTCGACGTTGGCTACCGAACGTTCGTTGGCATTCGGAGATACGTCCATAAGCATTTGTTGGTTTAGCAAACGTTCGTTGGGACGGGTATTCGGGTTACGTCAAATTCTTAAAATTTCGGCCTTCGAGCCTGTCAATCGTTGGTTAAACTTCGATGCCCGTCCACACCACATTCGCTCAAATGGCTTGTTTCCTTTGATGTTACCGCCACGCTACGGGTTGCAAGCGAACGCCAACGAAAGTTCGTTGGCTTTCGCTAAACCGTCCACATAGAACCAACGAACATCAGCGAATCCCATTCGTTGGCCTTCGTTGGCCCGGTGTGTACGCGGCATTATACGAATAACGGTATTTTCTGCGAATTACAGTAATCAAACGTAGATCAATATTCTTGATTGGTGCATTGTGCTTTTTCAGTTCGGTGATGATGCCGTGACGACATATTATACTTGGAACTTCGATGTCAATGTTTGTAATTATTAAACGTGGTAATTTTATTTTTGGAAAAACAATTTCATATGCATCACCTAATTTTTCGGGAACCAAATTTTTGACTCTCACGGTTTCACTTGAGTTTTTACAACGGAGATCCTACGCCATCATCCTTGATTTCACACGTACTGCAAACATTACCTGATAATTTTGAGACATTCTTCGTTATATCGGCAAATGTTTTTGAACTTTGTTTTTGTTTTTCTGTATCACCACAATGACAGTTGTGTTTTTTTTTGGTTGGCTAACTATTTCGTTGACAAATGAAACACTTGATCACATCCATCACATTCGGTGTATTCTGCATCGCAAATCGCCTTCAGAAATAAAACAAAGCGACATATTACATACATATATAATCTGCAGTATTCTGAATTAAATAGTTATTTTTAATGAATACAAAACTTTTTTTAAAGCACAAATTTTATTTTTCTATGCGTAAGCGGCTCTTGGTATCGTACTTGTCCCTTGCTTACTCCAGTTCCAAATCATCGACGGCAGGATCTGAATTGCCGCTAAACGGAGACAGTCATCATCGCGGGATCAGTGCTTCCGCTCACTGAGCGCTTGGACGTATCCACTACGACCCAGAAAAAGAATCCAATCGTATACATAACCTTCCTGTAACGTATCCATATGACACTATATGGGCACTGTAATTGTATATTGATTCAAATAGAAATTAAAAATGCCATTTTTATTGATTCAGCTGGCCATTTTAGTTGACAATACAGTACATATCCTTTTTGTTTGGCGTCTATTATTAACTTCCCCGTATAGGGAAGTTATAGTTTTTCAAGGTCCCAATAGTATTTTAAGCAAAAGTTTGAGAAGAAATATAGGTGTGTGTACGTACTTGTGAATGTGGTCATTTTTTCTGCACGATATCGTGCAAACCAAAAAAGATAACGACTACGTTGAGATGTCGTTCGAAGCGTATTAACGAAAATACGATCTGAAAAGATTTTTATAAAACTTGGTCGATTTTGGTTGGTTGATATTGACTTCGTTGAGGTGTTGTTCGAAGCATGTTAATGGAGATAAGAACTGAAAAGATTTTTTATAAAATTTGGTCGAACCTTTTTTAAATTCTTTTAATTAACTTGCACTGTTTGTCGTCAAATCTTGGAAGTTAAATTTGACCCACTTCCCGGTTTCGGATAGAGCTGAAATTTTGCATACACGTTTAGTTTGGATGACAATGCAATCTGGCCATTTTGTAAAAATATCAAGATAGCGGTTCCAAAATGGCGCCCGCTTTTATTTTACTTACACTGTTTGTCGTCAAATCTTGGAAGTTAAATTTGACCCACTTCCCGGTTTCGGATAGAGCTGAAATTTTGCATACACGTTTAGTTTGGATAACAATGCAATCTGGCCATTTTGTAAAAATATCAAGATGGCGGTTCCAAAATGGCGCCCGATTTTTGAAATTGTGCTCCGCGGCCCTTTGAAATGGGTATCAAATGAAAGGATATGACAGGTAGAACACAATAAGCTATGTGGCGTCATTCCAAATTCAAAATGGCGGACAACACTTACACTGTTTGTCGTCAAATCTTGGAAGTTAAATTTGACCCACTTCCCGGTTTCGGATAGAGCTGAAATTTTGCATACACGTTTAGTTTGGATGACAATGCAATCTGGCCATTTTGTAAAAATATCATGATGGCGGTTCCAAAATGGCGCCCGATTTTTGAAATTGTGCTCCACGGCCCTCTGACATGGGTATCAAATGAAAGGATATGACAGGTAGAACACAATAAGCTATGTGGCGTCATTCTAAATTCAAAATGGCGGCCAACACTTGCACTGTTTGTCGTCAAATCTTGGAAGTTAAATTTGACCCACTTCCCGGTTTCGGATAGAGCTGAAATTTTGCATACACGTTTAGTTTGGATGACAATGCAATCTGGCCATTTTGTAAAAATATCAAGATGGCGGATCCAAAATGGCGCCCGATTTTTAAAATTGTGCTCCGCGGCCCTCTGACATGGGTATCAAATGAAAGGATATGACAGGTAGAACACAATAAGCTATGTGGCGTCATTCCAAATTCAAAATGGCGGCCAACACTAAATTGCGGAAAGCTTATAATAGACTAAAAAGTAGAAAATATAACCGATCAACTTCAAATTTTGCACACACTCGTAGTTCGGGTGGTTAATGTATATGAATGATGAGATGAATAGTTGAGTTAAGGGTGAGTTGATAATAAAGAAGCAATACACGTTACAAAAAATCACAAACAAACACCGAGATGCTGCTGTCAACTAAATTCAACTACTCAAATACTGAACTCATGTCCGTATGCATAATTTCAACTAAACCCAGGTAGCAGAGGTGAGTCGAGTTCAGTCAACCTTAACCCAACTCGACTCCCGTTTACATGTAGTTAGACTTGGGTTCAACTTGAGTTCAACTCATCATGTATAAGTACTAAATGCAATCTGACCTTTTTGTAAAAAAATCAAGAAGACGGTTCCGAGATGGCGGCCGTTTTTGCAATTATGTTCCACCGAGCCCACGACATGGGTATCAAATGAATACAGTAAACAGTGTGACGTAATTTTAAATCTAATAGAATTGCCATCATAAAATGGCGGAATACATATAATAAACTAAAAAGTAGAAAATAAAATAAATGGTTAAAAAAAATTTTTAAAAAAAATTCTTTTCATTAACTAAAAAATGTACTGAAAAGTAAAAAATAAAAAATATTTTAAAGAAAGCGTGAAATTTCAATTTTAATGAAAAAGTTAATTAAAAGAATGGCGCATTTTTCATCAAAAAATTTTGTTAGAATTTGAAATTAACAAAGCAAAAAATTGAGGGTTATTGTAAATCTCACGCGATTTACAGTTATATTTTCAATTTTTGATGAAAAATGCGCCATTCTTTTAATTAACTTTTTCATTAAAATTGAAATTTCACGCTTTCTTTAAAATATTTTTTATTTTTTACTTTTCAGTACATTTTTTAGTTAATGAAAAGAATTTTTTTTAAAAATTTTTTTTAACCATTTATTTTATTTGGTTTAAGCGACATAAGTGATTTTTGTACCTGCACGATATCGCGTTAACCATAAAAGATAAATATGATCTGAAAAGATTTTCGGTCGAACCGTGTTTGGCTTTAAACGTCGTTGTACCTGCACGATACCGCGCAAACGAAAACCTAAATCAACTTCTTTGAGGTCCCGAAAGAAGAATATTAACTAAAACATTCGGTCGGGTCTTTTTTTGTTTAAATGGAAAAATTTCCGCTTAGTGTCAAAAACACTTTAACTTGACAAATTTTGCTAACATCTAATAAACTTACTGGAGAACGAGACCCGCTCTAAACGAAGTGATCTTTCCTGGATTCTGCACAACGATAGCTTTCCAACAAAACATGATTTGTCAAAATCCGACATTCTTTAAAAATCGTGCAAAATTACGTTACCCTTTACAAACATCACGAATTTTTCAAATCTTTTTCAAAATTGTTTTTAAAATCCTACAGTTTCATGAAATTGCGGCTCATGACGGAATTTTCAGTACTACTAACCGAAAAATTTGTTCTTTTCGGTCAAGTCTGACAAGTAGTTTACTTTGATTAATTTTGTTAATATCTTCGGAAACCTTAAGAATTTCCAAATAAAGTCATTCGCTTCCCAGTTTATCAGCGCGCTTCAACACGGTCAATACGAATTCGAACAACCGCTTTAGTGTAGAAGTACGAAGGAAATGTTTGTTTGCTAACGGTCAGGAACGAGAAATTGTCTACGGTCAGGAACAAGAAATTCTCTAGGAATATGTTTTGGAACTATCACTGTTACAGTTATTTGAACTAGCTTCTCTCAGGATTACTTTGTCACCAGGTCTGATACTAGTCAATTTCCCATTAGTGTCAAACGTCTTACTTCGGGGCCTCGGTAGTCTAGAGGTAAGGCGCCTGACTACTATCCCAGAGGTCCGGGTTCGATTCCCGGCGGTGCCACGGTCCTAGCCTTTTCCGATTTCCCACCTACATAGCTTTCCTTCTTTCTTCTTCCCTCTTTACATTCCTGATTCCTTCTGTGATAGCCTTCCTTAGCCCTTCCCCGCTCCACCAAAGCGCATGTCATCGGTTGGTTGATGAGATTCAACTCGTTTCAGGAGGCATAACACTCCAGCGAATTGTTTCTCGATGCCCCGTTGTCAAAGTCGCGACAGTAATGGTTGGGAGTAGGTGGACTGAAAAATATCTCTGGCAGGTTGTGACAGCTCCTTCCTTCCCCGACTAGAGCTACTGTTCGACATTGCACTCTATATGAAGAAAATAGATTGTCGACACAGTATAAAGGGCGTTTCCTGAGACTCTAGTCTTTCACATACAAAAAAAAAAAAAAAAAAAAAACTATTTTGTAGCTTACTTATTTAATGCTCCTTTAATCCCTCATGGGACATAGGGCGGAAACAGTTGCCCTCCAGCGGACACTGTTTTGCGCGACAGCTCTCAGCTCTGACCAGGATCTCCTGGTTGTTGCGGCCTCTGCTAGTAGAGTTTTTCTCCACCTTGTTATAGGTCTTCCGACTCGACGGGATCTTTGCGGATTCCAGTCAAGGGCCTGTTTGGCTAGATTCTCGTTTTCGCGTCGCAAGGTGTGACCAATCCAATTCAATTTCTTGCGCCTGATTTGATCATCTATCCTTCCTTGAGCGGCACGGCCATATGGTTCTTCCATTGAAATTCTATCTTGCCATCGTATTTTTAGGATACGACGCATAGTGGGGCAAAAGGCCGAAAAGCTGGCCAAAAGGCTTTAAAATTAACCAATTAATTTGAAATTTGGTATACGGGGGTTTTTGGGGTCGGTGATCACGAATTTAGTGTCCATTTTTCCATAAATAAGATGGCGGCTTCAAAATGGCGACCAAAAGTAGTTAAATATCCTTCAACTGCTACAAAGCTTGGTATACGGGGGTTTTTGGGGCACCTGATTACGAATTTAGTGTCCGTTTTTTCATTACCAAGATTGCGGCTTCAAAATGGCGACGAAAAGTAGTGAAGTATACGGGGGTTTCTCTGGCCGTTGATTTCGAATTTGGAGGCCTTTTTTAATAAAAAATAAAATTTTAAATAAAAACTTGTAAGGAAATCACACCAAATATTAACCATGTAGACCAACAAAGGATTTATTGAACGTCTGATGATCTTTACAAGTTGCAAATAAGTGAATACGAGTATTTTAAATCTTTAAAACTGAAAATTCAGAACATTTTTTGGCAAATAATAGTATAATATACAAATTTTTTAAACACTCTTTTATGATAACACTTACTATTTAACATGTATTTGAAAAAAAACTGATACTTTGACCCAAAAACTCCTAGATGAAGGGTAAAAAATTGGTAGACTTTGTAGCCCCTTATAAGAACCCTAAAAGGAAGCTCTCTACCACATACAATTTAGCCGCTTTTTTCAACTTTATTTACCTATACTGTTTCCGAACTCAACATATATAAAGAAAATTTCCGCAAAATTTTATGCAGTAGTTTATAAAAACAATATTCATATAAATATATTATATAATACATACATAACATATGTAATATGAATCCATTAAAAGGTTATTTATACACAAATATCATGGGAATAAACCATAAAATGATGCACTTCTTAAATAAAAACGTCCACCGACTAAAAGATCGCAAAAAGTCTCAATTTTTGTTGTTTGCATTTGGTGTAGAAATGTTTAAGGAACATATTAAAAAAAATTTAAAGCAGAACCTAGCGAGACTTTTTTTGTAGGGCTTCTTTAACAAAAGATTTTCTAGCAAAAATAATAAAAATTTCACTGTCTTTCATTAATTAATTAATGTATACAGATATGAAAATTGACAATATTGCTTATAGAAATGTTTTCTACATATCTTGAGGATCAGAGTCCATATTTTTTTAATTTAATAATTTTTCACACGGTTGAATAATACCCATAACAAATAGCAGCTTCGTCAAGGGCTTAAAAATTCACACAAACACTAGCTGTAACGGTCACTTTTGAACCGATCCTGCGAAGAGAAAAAGGACACCTGACTGCCATAAACCGGTTTAATGTGTGGCAGGAGTCTCCTACTAGATCAGGCAAAAGGTTCGAAAATCGAACTTAGATTTTTCGACTTTTGGCCAGCTTTTTGGCATTTTTCCCCACTGCGCGACGTAGGCATCTGTTGATGAGCGCCATGTGATGAATTGGGTGACTTTCCATGTTTCGCAACCATACAAAAGAACTACGAACGTTGGAGTTGAACAGCCGCAATTTGATGCTAGTGGAGATATCCGTTGATCTCATTGATTTCAGACTGATTGTACTTTTTATTTAAAGGTTATCACTTTGAACATTTACTTTATTTGCTTCATTTACTTAAAATCTTTGATCGCGTTCTTCTCGAATCGAGCCTTTTGCGTATAGGTTAATTATTCTAAATTGTTTTTAATTTTGTTTTTCTTGCTGGGTATGAAGTTCTTTTAAATGCTATTCACATTTTCTTCTAAATGTGGTTCAATACAATTGAAAACAAAATTATTTTAAGCCTACAGAAAAACACAATTGATACAATAAGGTACTTACTTCACCACTATAAAGGTCTGATGCGTAAAGATGATCAAATGGTAAGGCCGCCAAAAGATCCACAATAAACCATCCCCGTAGATAGTTAATTGCAATTAATTTAGGATCAGAAACAACTTCACCTTTTCGTGAAACGAATGTTGTACGAAAGTTTAACAAAATATCTGCAATAAAATTTAAACGTTTGATATCGATTATCTGCCAGATTAAATATGTTCAAACTTACCTACAATAAAAAGAGCCTCGACAATAACATCTGACACCATTGTCTGCCTATCAGATTTGGCAAATGCCGCATTGTATGGCACAAGAACTGCTACATAAAACGTAGCAACTAATATAATCCAGTCCCAAATACCTTTGAAGACTCCATAATGTGACAAAATGAACCTAGATTTTTTAAGTGATTGTGTTTTATATTCTGGAAAAGGGGCTTCTGTTGTATGCAGAAGGTTCTGTTCGGAAATAAAATTTAGAAAATAGTTTGTGAAAGTGTTGAAATATTTATCATACATTACTAAGTTTAAGTTTTCCTTTCACCTTTTCTGGTTTATAATGTCCGGATAGTTGATATAAAACGGCCCTCGATCGCCTTCTACCCATATTACAGCCTGCTGGGACTTCTAAATCATTTCCGATTCCATCTTCTCCTAGCATTGATGGGTCATTGGACCGAAAACGCGCCCCCAATAATGCGGCTGTAAGTGCGAAAACTTTTGGCATAAATGAATCAATTTAATACCTATAAACCAACAGGTGTGGATAGCATTTATGTATGATAAAGTTGACAGGTGTTTTAATTGATTGGCTGTGTATTAAGTTGTCAGAATATCAATATTTCAGACTGTCGGTGGAGTGGTGTTTTTAGAAGATATTTATGGTATAGTAGTCGTGTTCTCTAACTAAAACTAAGGCATGTAAAAGCAGTGTGGGAGTGTTGATGGCTGTATTTGACGATTAAAATAAAATCAAATCCAATTTATCGTTTTTACACTGTCTATGCCTGTCCATTGTCGCTGAGGGCAGATATTAAGGGAGGCGCAGTAACCTAGTAGTAACCACTCACACTAGCGCAGTGGCGACTGCGATATTTCTTAATTCGCTTAATTTTAATATGATTTTTGAATAGAATCAGTACTGGTATCTTGTATGTATTTAATTGTATGTAACTTGTGATTATCGCCATCGCCATCGCGTCAGTCCAGTCGTCCTTACTGGTGGAAGCCGTCAAGAAAATGCAATAAAGCAAAAAAGTCGAAGCAAATTAAATAGAATTGAACGTGTGTATGTATTTATGTTCGCAATAGGCTCCTACACCGTGCAACCGATTTTAATGAAATTTTATCCTTGTGCTATTTACATTAAAACTTAGAACATAGACTATTCTATTACTTTCCAAAGCCACTCTTAGATGGTGCTGTTATGGGAAGCTTAGTTGCATTTTTGCATGAAGGTCTGTGGGGCTTGCATGTTAGGGTTGCCAGGTGTACTGATTTAATCAGCACTGTACTTATTTTCATACCTAGAAATATGAGAATACTGATTTCGTATAATTTTAATTTCAGTACGTAAATGTACTGATTTTGTAAACTTATATTGATGATTGGAAAAGATAGTGAATTCACAATTTGGTATGTGTTTTTTCTTGCTTCTACTACATTATTTTACTAAAATCCCACCAACAAATTTGTGTAAAGCAGGCAGGCAACTATTAGAAATAAAATTGAAAAATGTCAGTTGTCAGTATCAGTTAGATTTAAGATTTAATTAGGTGCTGAAACAATTTAACTAAGTTGCGGCCTTCAATTTTAGTTTGCGTTTTTTTTCTTGATTCGTAAAAAAGGCAAGTTTATTTTTCCTCTCTTATTTTTATACTTTCTATTTTAAGCAACTATTAGTTTTAGAACAAATAGTAGGACATACATAATACATAAACCAGGCCAGATGGATTTTGAGAAAGAAGATTATAATTCCGAAGACGGAAAATTAGAAAAAGCTAAGAAGAAGCGGAATTCTCGGGGAATAAATAAGTTTAGAGAAAGTGGGACTAAAATTTTTACTTGGGTTTGTAAAGGGAAAAATGATAGTATGGCAAAATGTATTGTTTGCTGCACAGAATTCTCTATTAGGAACGGAGGAATCTCTGATATCAAAAAGCATATGAGTTCCTTCAAGCACCAAGCAAATCAAAAGACGGTTAGTCGAAAGTCATTATCGTCTTTTTTTCCTTCTACCACATCTTATAGCAGTGGTAGTAGCAGTAAAAGGGGAAAGGCGGCGGCAATTGCAGAAGGAACTTTTGCGTATCATACTACTATGCATGGACATAGCTACAATTCTGCAGATTGTTCTAGCAAGTTATTTAGAAAAATCTTTGCCGATTCAAATACAGCTTCCGAGTTTTCTTGTGGACGGACAAAATGCTCCAAAATTGTTGCAAATGTGTTGGCAAAGTTTTCGTTAAAAAATCTAGTTAAACGACTTCAAAAGGATAATCAAATCAACCATTTTCTATATCCACGGACGCTTCAAATAAAGGGAATATAAAAACCTTCCCTTCGTATTTTGACAGAAAAAATTATTAGATAAAAAAAACTTTTTAATATAACACGTTTTTATAACGAACTAAAAAGTATAAAATAATGGCACTATCCCCATACAGATTTAGAACCTCAAACATATTTCTAACACCATACAGAGAGTCCTGAAAATTTGTGATTGTGAATTTGTAATAGCTATGAAAATATATGTAAAATTTTAAATGAAAAACCGTGGGGCGTATATATTATTGATGCGAATGATTTCTCAACCCAGCTACTCTACACTCCTTACTATTGTCTATAGCATGCGCCCCACGTTTTTTCGTTTAAAATTTTACATATATTTTCATAGCTATTACAAATTCACAATCACAAATTTTCAGGACTATCTGTATGGTGTTAGAAATATGTTTGAGGTTCTAAATCTGTATGGGGATAGTGCCATTATTTTATACTTTTTAGTTCGTTATAAAAACGTGTTATATTAAAAAGTTTTTTTATCTAATAATTATTATCTGCTTTTTAGTCTTGTGTGCGACATTTTGTAATCACTTTTTAACATGGTCATGATATTATGACGGATACATGTGGAAAATTGTTACCTAAATCTACTAATAATATACTAATCTTTTTAATTTTGATATTCCTGAAAATTAAAATGAAGGAGTAAGCTAAATTAATTTTATATGATTTTTATTTCAATATTAGCTGCATCTCTTTTTTGATCATTTTTACTATTTTCACTCGTGAGTGCTCGCAACTACTCTTTTACTGAAAAGCGCTTAGCTGACTTTTGATTGTATTTAACTGCTTTCTTCATATAAAAACATTTATAAATTAAATTTGAGTCGTGATTATCTGAAACTTTTATCTTTCATTTTACTTTGAATAATTTACCGTATTAATTTAAATTATGTAACTGATACATGTGAAGGTTGTTGTAAAGTTAGGCAATCCACCAGTTTATGTCAGCCGCCAAGTAAAATTTACAATGACCTCATATAGCTTATTGTATTCTACTTATCACACCCTTTTCTGTAGTACCTACGTCGCGGGTGTTGTGATGAAAATGGTAAGCCGTGCTCTGAAGAGAATGGTAACCCACCCTCCTGAGGAGGTCGCCATGGACCTAATGATGTTCTGAGTATATTGTATTGCTTATGTTGTTTTACTTATCATACCCTTTCATTTGATACCCATGTCGAAAGGGTTCTGAAGAGAATGGTAACAGGCCCTCCTGAGGAGGTCGCCGAGGATCTAAGGACATAGCTTATTGCATTACTTTTGATGCCCTTTCGTTTGATACCCATGTCGAGGGGGTTGTGAAGGAAATGTTAATCCGTCCTCTTGAGATGGGCGCCATGGACCAAACGAAATATTGAGGATAATATATCGCTTATGGTAATCTACTTATCATACCCTTTCATTTGACACCCATGTCGAAAGGGTTCTGAAGAGAATGGTAACCCACCCTCCTGAGTAGGCCGCCATGGACCTAATGAGGTTCTGAGTATATTGTATTGCTTATGGTGTTTTACATATCATACCCTTTCATTTGATACCCATGTCGAAAGGGTTCTGAAGAGAATGGTAACCCACTCTCCTGAGTAGGCCGCCATAGACCTAATGAGGTTCTGAGTATATTGTATTGCTTATGTTGTTTTACTTATCATACCCTTTCATTTGATACCCATGTCGAAAGGGTTCTGAAGAGAATGGTAACCGGCCCTCCTGAGGAGGTCGTCATGGATCTAAAGACATAGCTTATTGCATTACTTATGATGCCCTTTCGTTTGATACCGATGTCGAGGGGGTGTGAAGAAAATGTTAATCCGTTCTCTTGAGATGGCCGCCATGGACCAAACGAAATATTGAGCATAATATATTGCTTATGGTATTCTACTAATCATACCCTTTCATTTGACACCCATGTCGAAAGGGTTCTGAAGAGAATGGTAACTCACCATCCAGAGTAGGCCGCCATGGACCTAATGAGGTTCTGAGTATATTGTATTGCTTATGGTGTTTTACTTATCATACCCTTTCATTTGAAACCCATGTCGAAAGGGTTCTGAAGAGAATGGTAACCGGCCCTCCTGAGTAGGCCGCCATGGACCTAATGAGGTTCTGAGTATATTGTATTGCTTATGACTTATCATACCCTTTCATTTGATACCCATGTCGAAAGGGTTCTGAAGAGAATGGTAACTCACCCTCCTGAGTAGGCCGCCATGGACCTAATGAGGTTCTGAGTATATTGTATTGTTTATGGTGTTTTACTTATCATACCCTTTCATTTGATACCCATGTCGAAAGGGTTCTGAAGAGAATGGTAACCGGCCCTCCTGAGGAGGTCGCCCTGGATCTAAGGACATAGCTTATTGCATTACTTTTGATGCCCTTTCGTTTGATACCCATGTCGAGGGGGTGTGAAGAAAATGTTAATCCGTTCTCTTGAGATGGCCGCCATGGACCAAACGAAATATTGAGGATAATATATTGCTTATGGTATTCTACTTATCATACCCTTTCATTTGACACTCATGTCGAAAGGGTTCTGAAGAGAATGGTAACCCACCCTACTGAGTAGGCCGCCATGGACCCAATGAGGTTCTGAGTATATTGTATTGCTTATGTTGTTTTACTTATCATACCCTTTCATTTGATACCCATGTCGAAAGGGTTCTGAAGAGAATGGTAACCGGCCCTCCTGAGGAGGTCGTCATGGATCTAAAGACATAGCTTATTGCATTACTTATGATGCCCTTTCGTTTGATACCGATGTCGAGGGGGTGTGAAGAAAATGTTAATCCGTTCTCTTGAGATGGCCGCCATGGACCAAACGAAATATTGAGGATAATATATTGCTTATGGTATTCTACTTATCATACCGTTTCATTTGACACCCATGTCGAAAGGGTTCTGAAGAGAATGGTAACCCACCCTCCTGAGTAGGCCGCCATGGACCTAATGAGGTTCTGAGTATATTGTATTGCTTATGGTGTTTT
The DNA here is from genome assembly GCA_949987705.1 of Thereva unica. Taxonomy (NCBI): domain Eukaryota; kingdom Metazoa; phylum Arthropoda; class Insecta; order Diptera; family Therevidae; genus Thereva; species Thereva unica. The sequence goes on from OX465281.1 coordinate 133,008,186, forward strand.
ACTTATCATACCCTTTCATTTGATACCCATGTCGAAAGGGTTCTGAAGAGAATGGTAACCCACTCTCCTGAGTAGGCCGCCATAGACCTAATGAGGTTCTGAGTATATTGTATTGCTTATGTTGTTTTACTTATCATACCCTTTCATTTGATACCCATGTCGAAAGGGTTCTGAAGAGAATGGTAACCGGCCCTCCTGAGGAGGTCGTCATGGATCTAAAGACATAGCTTATTGCATTACTTATGATGCCCTTTCGTTTGATACCCATGTCGAGGGGGTGTGAAGAAATTGTTAATCCGTCCTCTTGAGATGGGCGCCATGGACCAAACGAAATATTGAGGATAATATATTGCTTATGGTATTCTACTAATCATACCTTTTCATTTGACACCCTTGTCGAAAGGGTTCTGAAGAGAATGGTAACTCACCATCCTGAGTAGGCCGCCATGGACCTAATGAGGTTCTGAGTATATTGTATTGCTGATGGTGTTTTACTTATCATACCCTTTCATTTGATACCCATGTCGAAAGGGTTCTGAAGAGAATGGTAACCGGCCCTAATGAGTAGGCCGCCATGGACCTAATGAGGTTCTGAGTATATTGTATTGCTTATGGTGTTTTACTTATCATACCCTTTCATTTGATACCCATGTCGAAAGGGTTCTGAAGAGAATGGTAACTCACCCTCCTGAGTAGGTCGCCATGGACCTAATGAGGTTCTGAGTATATTGTATTGCTTATGGTGTTTTACTTATCATACCCTTTCATTTGATACCCATGTCGAAAGGGTTCTGAAGAGAATGGTAACCGGCCCTCCTGAGGAGGTCGCCATGGATCTAAGGACATAGCTTATTGCATTACTTTTGATGCCCTTTCGTTTGATACCCATGTCGAGGGGGTGTGAAGAAAATGTTAATCCGTTCTCTTGAGATGGCCGCCATGGACCAAACGAAATATTGAGGATAATATATTGCTTATGGTATTCTACTTATCATACCCTTTCATTTGACACTCATGTCGAAAGGGTTCTGAAGAGAATGGTAACCCACCCTCCTGAGTAGGCCGCCATAGACCCAATGAGGTTCTGAGTATATTGTATTGCTTATGTTGTTTTACTTATCATACCCTTTCATTTGATACCCAGGTCGAAAGGGTTCTGAAGAGAATGGTAACCGGCCCTCCTGAGGAGGTCGCCATGGATCTAAGGACATAGATTATTGCATTACTTTTGATGCCCTTTCGTTTGATACCAATGTCGAGGGGGTGTGAAGAAAATGTCAATCCGTTCTCTTGAGATGGCCGCCATGGACCAAACGAAATATTGAGGATAATATATTGCTTATGGTATTCTACTTATCATACCCTTTCATTTGACACTCATGTCGAAAGGGTTCTGAAGAGAATGGTAACCCACCCTCCTGAGTAGGCCGCCATGGACCCAATGAGGTTCTGAGTATATTGTATTGCTTATGTTGTTTTACTTATCATACCCTTTCATTTGATACCCATGTCGAAAGGGTTCTGAAGAGAATGGTAACCGGCCCTCCTGAGGAGGTCGCCATGGATCTAAGGACATAGCTTATTGCATTACTTTTGATGCCCTTTCGTTTGATACCCATGTCGAGGGGGTGTGAAGAAAATGTTAATCCGTTCTCTTGAGATGGCCGCCATGGACCAAACGAAATATTGAGGATAATATATTGCTTATGGTATTCTACTTATCATACCCTTTCATTTGACACTCATGTCGAAAGGGTTCTGAAGAGAATGGTAACCCACCCTCCTGAGTAGGCCGCCATGGACCCAATGAGGTTCTGAGTATATTGTATTGCTTATGTTGTTTTACTTATCATACCCTTTCATTTGATACACATGTCGAAAGGGTTCTGAAGATAATGGTAACCGGCCCTCCTGAGGAGTCTGCCATGGATCTAAGGGCATGGCTTATTGCATTCGTCTTATGATGCCCTTTCATTTGATACCCATATAGAGCGGGTTGTGAAGAAAATGATAATCCGCCCTCTGGAGATGACCGCCATGGACCAAACGATAAATTGAGTATACTATATTGCTTGTGGTGTTCTACTTAACGTACCATTTCATTTGATATCCATGTTGCAGGGTTTGTGAAGAATATTCCAATCGGCCCTCCTGAGACGGCCTCCATGGACTAAAGGTATGTACCATATTGCGTTGTCATCACAGCTAAAGCTGTGTGCAAAATTTCACCATGATAGGATATCCGGAAGTATTTGAAAAATCGAATGCAAAATTTGTTCCGTGAAGAAAACAGTAATCCGTCCTCTATAGTCCTCCGCCATGGATCTAACGGTATAATGAGTACACCATATTGCATTGTCATCGGAGCTGAAGCTGTGTGCAAAATTTCAGGGTGATCGGTAACCGGAAGTAGTCAAAAAATCGATTGCAAGATTTGTACCAGACAAACAGACAGACAGGAAAGCGAGCTAATAAAAACGTTTTAATAAGTCGGGTTTTCCTTCCAGACGCTATAATTAGAGAACGCACGATCCGATTTCCACGGTTTTGCATTCGTTGGAAAGGTCTCGGGCTCCGTGAGGTAGGTGTGGCGGTCATGTGTCTATGACCTCACATTTCGAAGACATATTTCGAAGACATCCACTACATGTATAAAATTCGAAGATTATCCGGAAGAACGGAACAACGTCCTCTTTCTGCTGGATCTTCCACGATGTTCGGACGTTTCGGGTTCTATCTATGTGCCCCTTAATCCCTCGTGGGACATAGGGCGGAAACAGTTGCCCTCCAGCGGACTCTGTTTTGCGCGACAGCTCTTAGCTCTGACCAGGATCTCCCAGTAGTTGCGGCCTCTGCTAGTAGGGTTCTCCTCCACGTTGTTCTAGGTCTTCCAACTCGACGGGATCCTTGCGGGTTCCAGTCAAGGGCCTGTTTGGCTAGATTTTCGTTATCGCGTCGCAAGGTGTGGCCAACCCAATTCCATTTCCTTCGCCTGATTTGGTCGTCTATCCTTTCTTGGCCGGCACGGCGCCATAGCTCTTCATTTGAAATTCTATCTTGCCAGCGGATTTTTAGGATACGACGTAGGCATCTGTTTATGAAGACTTGTAGGCACCCTGTGATGAATTGGGTGACTTTTCATGTTTCGCAACCATATAAAAGAACTGCCTTAACGTTGGAGTTGAACAGCCGCAATTTGGTGTTGGTTGAGATCTCCGTTGATCTCCATATGCGGAACAAGCATGCATATGCGCTTCGTGCTTTATTTATTCTGGAACTGACATCTTCTTCTGCGCCGCCATTTTCGGTAATAATACTACCGAGGTAGCAGAATTTATCTACCAGTTCCACGTCACGGTTATTCAGCGCAGTTCGTTCAAGTGTGTTTGCATTTATCCGCATTTCTTTGGTTTTATTCGGATTCAGCCTTAAGCCTGCTAGACTACTTTCTGTTGCCAAATTGTTTAACATGTTTTTTAGCTCCTGATGTCTGTGGGCCAGCAAACAGATATCATCTGCGTAGTCGAGGTCCTTAAGGCGATCTAGCAAACCCCACTGTATGCCGCCTGTTCTACTATCTAGAGCGCCAACAAGAATGTCATTTATTACTATAAGAAATAGTAATGGGGATAGTAAGCATCCTTGTCGTACTCCTGAACTCACCTCAAAGCTGTCGGATAATTTTCCGTTATGGAGAACTCTGCATTTGGAATTGTTGTATAGGGCTTTTATCAATTCTATTATCTTATCCGGCAGTCCACGTCGCCGTAATGCCTGCCATATAAAGCTCCTATTAACCGAGTCGAACGCTTTCTCATAATCTACGAAAGCAAGGTAAAGGGGGGATCGGAATTCAGTAGACTGTTCCACTATTATTCTTAAGGTGTTGATGTGATCTATACATGAACGGCCCTTCCTGAATCCGGCCTGCTGCCTTCTAAGCGTTTGATCTACTGCCTCTCTTATTCTTGATAGTATAGTGTGGGACAAGATTTTACCCACAGTAGATAATAGACAGATGCCTCTCCAGTTGTCGCATATTGTTAGAACGTTTCGGGTTGGCGCGCAGTAAAAAGTAATTGATGGTTAAGAATTAAATAAACGTTATATATATATATCTATATATATATATATATATATTAGGGTGGCCCTTATTTGGAAAAGTGCTCAAATTTTAAGTCTCACCCCCTAGAAACATGCGAATAGCCAAAAAACTAAGAAATCTAAAATTTTAGACGAATCGGAAAATATTTAGAGGTGGCGCATTGAGAATGAAATCTTAAAAAATGATGATTTTTTACCTTTTTTCACTTTGTTCAACCCTGTTTACTATTTTATCAACCCTGAAATATACAATAATTTTGATTTTTTAATTCTACAGATTATTACCTTTCTAAAATGGCCAAAATCATAAAAATCAGTTTACAAATAATAAAGCTATGAAATACAATAACAGTAAAACCAAATATTAAGGAAATAGAAAGAATAAATTTAAGAATTTTTATAAGACTGTTTTTATTAGTTTTATTTGAAAAATTGTTTATTTATAACAATGTAATAGCTTAGAATACGAAATATAAAATAAAAATTATTTATTTTGGTGAAATCAAAGATGATTTAGTATGTGATTCGTATTTTTTTCTGTAATCTGTTACGACCTGTAACAAGTATTGCTTTTCGTTTTCGCGCTTTGTTAAGATTTTGTTATACTCTTCAATCAATTTAGCGCCACGTTCGGCTGTATCAATTACCACTTTTAACTTTGAAACAATATCAATTCCGTTTTTATAGGTTTCAATATCATTCCAGTTCTGAGGGTCTTCATTCAGAAATCCAATGGAAATACCAAAACGAGAAAAAAATTCAATTGTGTGTACTGTAACAAAATCATAAAGTTCCTTTTTTATAAATTGACTGATTTCGCTAGGTTTCAGCGCTACACGTTTCACACTTTCTACTTCGTCATCGCATCTATCAATATTATTAATTTTTTCAGCATAGGCTCATTTTACACGATGAAACACGAAACAAAAAGTTTCGCTTGGTTTGATGGGGAGAGGTGAGAAAGGGCTTGAGGGAACACGTGTTCTCTGAAGCCCTCTCTCACGTCTCCTCATCAAACTGAGCGAAACTTTCTGTTTCGTGTTTCAACGTGTAAAATGGGCCATAAGCAAACAGAGTAAGCATTTGAATCCGTTTGAATTTGACTGCTCCGACTGCTGTTGTCGGCTGAATTTTTGAAAGCGCCTTGTGCCTTAATATTGCTAGATAGTGTTTATTTTTGAATAAAGAATACAAAAATGAGTCGACATAATTTACGGTCAAATATTTTTTTAGTTGGCACTGAATATTCACAAATTCTTGGTGCAAAATTACCGTCAAATAAACAAGTGCTATCGGTATTTTTTTACAATCATAATATCGTGAAGTTATCTATTCGTGAAAGTGCTAGATTAACTATAAAAGAAGTGTCCTTGTTTTGGGAAAAATCCAGAATACCAATCAGAGATGAACAACATTGTATTGCAAAATTAGAAAATATTTATGAAGAATGGAAAAACATCCGTAAAAGTAAAACTAGAACAAGTGTTACTCAAAAAAACAAAGAAAAAGAATTTAGTAATAAATTAAACGATCTCTTTGATATTGCACATGCCAGTGCATTAAATATGATGAAAGATGAATTAGATAAACAATTTTTATTAAATCAACGTATGAAAGGACGCCCAGGATGCCTTGTTGGCGTTGATATGAAAGCTATACAACAAGAAAAAAGAAAATTAAAACTTTTAGAAGTAGAAGCTAAAAGAAAGAAAAAAGCTTTAGAAAATATGGAAGTTGATACGGAAATAATTAACACACGAGGTATCTTAGTATTTTTTATTTATTTGTTCATTTAAATAAGTATAATGAAATTTTTGTATTTACTATGAATTATAGAAGCGATATCAGCTTCCAGTACTGATGAAGTAAAAACAACTTCAGAGAGTGAAAACGAACTACAAAATCGCCCATCATGTTCAAATACACTCCAAAAAAGAGGAAAAAAAGTCGTTATTACCGAAAGATTAGTCTCTGCCTTGGACAAATGTAAAATAAGCAATCGTTCAGCTATGCACATTATTACTGCTGTTGCGGAATCATTAGTAGAAAATACAAGTGACCTTATAATAAATAGAACATCATTACAACGGCAAAGGGAAAAAAACCGACTTAAAAAATCAGAAAACATTAAAAAGAATTTTAAGGTAATTGCACAAGAAAGACTATTGAAAGAAATATTGAATATCTAAAATGATAAGTTTATTATTATTATTATTGTTACTTCTACTACTTTTAGATAGACCACGGGATTTTACATTGGGATGGTAAATTACTTCCAGAAATAACCGGTCGAGAAAAGGTAGAAAGACTTCCAATTATTATTACTCACAAGAATGGTGAACAATTAATTGGAGTCCCAAAATTGTCAGCTGCAACAGGATCAGAAATGGCTGATGCAATGTACGAACTTTTATTTGAATGGAATTTAGAAGAAAATATTGTCGCTT